>VNJV01000941.1:0-68438 GCA_008042635.1 Drosophila nikananu | reverse complement strand
CAATAAAACTTTTGAGATTTTTTTCAGCGTGAAAAAATTCATTTTTCCGGGACACAAAGCAGACGCGTCCGTTCCGTTTGGTATTTGGCACAAAACAATCGAGCTTCAATAGCGCACACATGACATTTGAAAGATCCGTCATATCTGTCCTGTGTCAAAAGTTACACAGGGGTGTCCACAACCCCCACAGTGTCCACGACTGCCACTTTTCCCCTATAATATGCTATACAAATTTGTGGTTTTAAAAAATATTTATAAACTTTTAAGAAAAACTACTTTAGGTATAGAAAAGTATACTTTTACAAAAAACTTTGAGGTATTTTATTAAAATACTACAAGCTGCTATATAGTACTGCAAGCTTGTATAAAATACTGTAGGCCAGAATAAAATACTGTAGGCCAGTATGAAATACTGTAGGCCAGTATAAAATACTGTAGACCAGTATAAAATACTGTAGGCCAGTATGAAATACTATACACCTGTATAAAATACTATAAACCAGTAAAGAAGACATTAAAAACGCACTTATTTTCGTTATTGAGTTATTTTATACAATTTTAATGTTGCTTAGTTCTTGAGTTTGTTTTTCCGTAGCCTCTTTTTATTTTACTCAATTCTTAAAGCTAAAAATCTTACCAAATTAAACAACCCTACGAAAACAATTGTTTTTTATTTATACCAGCCTTAAACTTTTAATAAAACAGGCAAAATATAACTTTGTTTAAGATTCCATAAAAAGTAGCATAAAAGGCACCCAAAGAAACATATGAAAAATATGTTCAACAAAGTCTTGGGCTTAGAAAAAAGGTTTCATAAAGTTTTCAAAAGAAATCCAATGAAGCTTATGGGTTTTGCGAGTTGCCTAAAATTTTTTTACGAGTGCCTGGATGTGTGAAACGGAAACCGCACACGAGTAAAATCAATAAAGGCTGCAAACGTTGCGGCCTTCCGGCCAGGGTGATGAGCAAGGAGCAGGAGCAGGAGCAGGAGCGGAATGGAGGAGAGCTGGCGACGCGACGCCTGCAGAATGCCGCTTGCCGGTTGCGTTTTGTAATTTAGCACAATAAATCGTCAGCGGACGCAGAAGCCCCCTACTCCTACCCGACCGCCAGACCTCCGGCACTGTGCTTCGGCATTTTTAATGGTTTTTAATGCCAATAAAAAATTGTCAGCATGACGCGTGACGTTGGCAGCCATTTTAAAATGTTGCAAGCGTCGCCATTTTTATGCCACTTACAAAGTCGTCAAGGCGACGACGTCTCCACGGATCGGGAGGAACCCATACTTGGGTTAACCCCACTGTGCCTGCCGGCCATTAACGTAGTCAGCGTGTATTTATGTTGCATTCCGTGTGTCATTCTCATTGCAGGAACCAATTTTCTGAACGTGGCCCTGCACGAACTGGGTCACTCGCTGGGACTGGGCCACTCCTCGGACCAGAACGCGGTCATGTTTCCATGGTACCAGAGCAACGAGGTGGACGACAAGCTGCCCGACGACGATCGCAACGGCATCCAGGAGCTGTATGGCTCCAAGGGCAAGACCTGGGGACCCATAAGGCCACCACCCACGCAGAGCACCACCACCACCACCACCACCACGACCACCACCATGCGAACGTTGAGCTACAAGCCCGCACCACCCAGGGATCCCGCCAGGGACTGGCAAAGGGAGCAGGAGCGGGCGGCTCGTGAGCAAGCTGCTCGGGCGCAAGCGGAGCAGGAGCAGCGGGAACGCCAGCGGCAGCGGGAGAGACAACGCTGGCTGGAGTGGGAGAGGGAGCGCTGTGAGAGGCAGGAGAAGCTGGAGCGAGAGCAGCGGGAACGAGAGCGGAACAGGAGCCGGGAGCGCCTGACGACCACGACCACGGCGAGACCCACTGGCAGGCCGTATCCAAACGGTGGACACCGAACCCAGGGAAGCCACCACAAGCCGCGCAAGACCAAGCCGGACAGCTGTATGACCTACTACGATGCCATTTCCATGATCCGAGGCGAACTTTTCATCTTCCGGGGACCGGTAAGAACACAGTTGTGAATGTTGTATTCCAGGAGATCTCACAGCTAGAACCTTGAAAACTTATTTCCAGTTCCTTTGGCGCATCGGAGCTAATGGCCTGTATCGCGGCTATCCCACAGAGACCCGAAGGCACTGGGCTGCTCTGCCCGAGAACTTCACCAAGGTGGATGCGGTCTACGAGAATAAACAGCGGCAGATAGTTTTCTTCATAGGTAAATCTATATGGGATATAGGATTCGAAAATAAGCTTAACTTGAGTTCTTTTTTTTTACCAGGTCGTCAGTATTATGTATTCAACTCGGTGACCCTTGCTCCTGGCTACCCCAAACCGCTGGTCAGCCTGGGACTGCCCCCCACTCTGACCCACATCGATGCCTCGTTCGTGTGGGGCCACAACAATCAGACATATCTGACCAGCGGCACCCTCTACTGGCGCATCGACGAGTACACCGGCCAGGTGGAGCAGGACTATCCGCGCGACATGAGCATCTGGGCGGGAGTGGGCTACAACATCGACGATGCCTTCCAGTACACCGACGGCAAGACGTACTTCTTCAAGAATCTGGGCTACTGGGAGTTCAACGATAACATCATGGAGGTGGCCCATAAGAGGGCGAAGTTGTCGTCCCGCAAGTGGATGCAGTGTGCCCGTGGTGTCAACGATGTGGATGACGAGGAGCGCTGGACAGCGCCATTGGTTTCCGGGGAGAACGAGTCGTCGGAACGGAGTGCGGCAACCAGAGAGCACGGCATCAGTCTGTCCCTCCTGCTGCTGACCCTTCTCTTGGCGACCATTTGGCGGAGTTAAGATCGGTTTAAGGGTTTAGACTTAGGAATCCTTAGCATTTAAGCAGCCACGATTCGCCTTACTCGGATCCCTCATTTGACATAACAAAAAAGCGATAGATTATGAAGATAAAGAGAGGAACTGCTTTGGATTTTGAATGACGATCCTTGAAGTATAATTTATACCCAAAGCAGATCCTTTAGTAACCATATGGCAGAGCGCAACTGTGTGACAGTCTGGCGCTTGATAGCCCCCAAGACGACACCGAGCGGCCTTCTCTTAGTTTGTAAGGGCAGATGAATCAGCATTTAAGTGAGAGTCCCTCAGAGAAAGGACTCAAGGACTCGCCACTGGCAATGAAACGATTTATTCATGGACACTTGCCAATTGTGCATACTGGCGCCGTCTGTTCGACATATAGCAGGGCTGTTTTACCAGATCTATAAACCATTTAAATATATACATATGTAGACCTAAGAGATAAACGGAAAATTATACCTTAACTATTAGCCTGCATAAATGTAGCAATAAATAATGATTAAGTATACAGGAAATGCCGAAATTCCAAGTCGAAATTCGGGACCGCAACTGCCTTATAAATAAGTAATAGTATTGCTTTTTATTGACGAACATAACCGTGTGTCTAGCTGTGAGCAGCGTTCCAACCGTTTGCTCCTCTTTTATTGTTTTTTGACCGAAACCTTCTAATTATTTATATATGTATATGTAAATGTGATATTATCATAAATTCTGCGCGATTGTACACGAAAGAAAAGCAACCCAGCAAAAAAACAAAAACAAAACATTTTGGCTAGCCTTTTTTTAGTTTAATTTTACTTAAGATACTCGAGCTGTAAACCATCTTTTGATATGCATTTCTATCGAAACTACATTTTACAGATAAATCAAATAAAAAATACTTAATTTCGTCACAAGATGTGTTGTTTATATTATTAACTACAACAACTAGGGTCACAAGGGGAGTCGATTTAGCGAAAAGAACTAGAATTATGGTACGAAGTAAAAATCTATAAGACAAATAGCCTTTTGAGGACGTTGTCTGTTAGTTCCTGCTTGAAAACCCAGAGATTAAGATACACCTTCTCTAATTCCATATATTTAGCACTCGCTACAGGTGGTTAGTTGCATCTCATTTAATTAAACGATCACTCACTTGTAACCTTCTTACTTGTTTTGCTGTTGAGGTAATAATATGGTTTTATGAACACCTGTGATATTCATTATCTTTACCATATAACAAATACGACCAAAAGCCCATTACTACCACCCCTTTGGGAACCCCAAATGAGAAACAAAGTTAGAGCAGTATTGAGGGCTAGTAACCCTGATTTACTTTCCCATAACCATGATGACAGAGCCAAAAATGAATCGTAAATGGGAGCCGTCACTGATAGAGTTTCTTTACCATATAACAAATACGACCAAAAAGCCGTTACTACCACCCCATTGGGAACCCCAAATGAGAAACAAAGTCAGAACAGTATTGAGGGCTAGTAACCCTGATTTATTTCACATATCCATGATGACAGAGCCAAAAATGAATCGTAAATGGGAGCCGTCACTGATAGAGTTTCAATGGGGCGGTAAAAAAAAAAAGCCCTATAACAGAAATAAACAAATGTATCATGTTTGGTGCGATAATATCGTTATCTCCATATATAGACAAGTTGGAAATCTCCCCTGATAACAAGGCCGGGTGTCGTGCGAGGTGAAAGTGTTGCCCGTTGAGTGCTGCTCCTCGTCGATACATGGAATATGAATATCCACTCGAATGGACACTTCCTGGCCGGTCATCTTTGAGCGAGCGTTATCTAGAGCCATGTAGATCCCCCGATCGTAATGGTATTGTAATGATTACAGTCTGTATATCTTATCACGAACCATGCATTAGGCCGCCTTCGACACAGAAGGTGTTAATTTAATGTAACACCCGGCAGCGAGATCTCTCACTCACTCACTGGGCTCTCTCACCGTTGTGTGTTCGTTCGACTGCCATTAGGCAGTGCGTCACCTAGGCAGCCGTGACGTCCACACCGATCCAGCTATCCACCGTTTCTCCACCATTCTCCGTGCCCGGTCTCCATGTGGTGCCCAGAACCAGACCCAAAATCGGCAATTTCACGGCGAGGCGGTGACAGTCGCGCGCCCACAGTCAAAGCCAGCGGTTGAACACTCGATTTTCGCGAGGAGGCGGCACATATCGCACATATATAGAATATATAGTAATTTATATGCATATATGTATATAGAGCGGCTAATATTAAATTAAAGACAATTGTGAGTAGAGGTCTCAACGACGAGCGAACGGGAATCCAGGGCAAGACAACCTGGTATCTGGTTTGCGTGCACTTGAATTCCGTGCACGGCGGTGGTGATCCCTCCCTGATAAGCGTTATCTTTGGTTGCCGTCAGGGCATGGTGTTCTTGATACCAGATAGTGCGTGAGCCCCCAAGCTAATTGCTATTTAACACTTAAGACGGTGACTAATCGCAGAGGCAGCAGCAGCAGCAGGAGCCATTTAAATTTATGTTCGAGTCACTAATCTTTGAGAACAGCAATATATCAGACTTTTGGGTGACCATCGGTGATAAGGTAGACTGGTTTTGAGGAGCTCAAGAGCCTGTTATTATCGTTCATGCTTGTCATTCAATTTTTATTATGGTGATTTACCTCTGATCCTCTGGTAGTTAATCTAATCAAGAACCCACTCGTTACCGATATCTTTCAATGGCTTCAAGTTTCAGTGTTCCTGAATTGAGATTGCAGGCCCGCTAAATTATTCATCATATTTTTATGACGGTGACCAGCTGGGAATCCAACAGAGATTCGGATCTCCGCTTAATCTAATCGAGAAAACATGGCCGAAGACTCTGTCGAACCAAGAATGGATGGCGATGGCCATATGGCGTGGGTGCTATCTAATCACATCGCCACAGAGAGACACCAGTTACTGTCATAACTAGGCGGAAACGGGGCCAAAAGCAACTTCTGGGGTTGACTAATCGCACCTGGAAAAATTTCAATAAATCAAACCTATGCTTTGCAGCGAACAGGTGGTTGGGTGATAAGCAGAGAAGCAGAGAGTTGCCATGTCGAACACCATACGCACTCTAAGCCCAGAGCTGGCCAAGAAGGCGCACGACGAGCTGGCCGAGGTGCCCGAGAGGATCGATGAGGATATCGAGACGCTGCGCACTTGGATTGACAAGCAGCCGCATCTGACGGCGCGAGAGGATGCCCAGTTCCTGGTCGCCTTTCTGCGGGGCTGTAAATACAGCCTGGAGAAGAGCAAGCTCAAGCTGGATAACTTCTATGCCATGCGGGGAGCAGTGCCAGAGCTCTACAAGAATCGTTTTGTGGGCGAGAAGCAGCTGAGCATTCTGGAAACGGGGTAAGGTGTCTTCGCAAGTGTCCTGGATTTCACTTTTTAATTACTAAACTAAATTTCAGATGCCTCCTCCGATTGCCACAGCCCTTGGAGCCAGATGGCCCACGCATCCACATCTCCCGCTATGGCCAATACGACTCCAAGAAGTACTCCATCGCCGAGGTCATTCAGGTGAACACCATGCTGGGTGAGATTCAGATACGCGAGGATGACAATGCCATGATCTCCGGCTTTGTGGAGATCATCGACATGAAGGGCATTGGCACTGGTCACCTGTTCCAGTTTGATGCGGTTCTGGTCAAGAAACTGGCTGTTCTGGGAGACAAGGCATATCCCTATAGACCCAAGGGCTTCCATTTCGTCAATGCTCCCTCCAGTGCCGAGAAGTTCATGTCCATTGCCAAGAGTTTGATGAGTGAAAAGATTCGAAAGCGGGTGAGTAGTCTCCTCTAACTCTGTATATCAAGGGATTAACTAACTGGAACTCTCTGCCACCGCCGCCTAGTTCCACATACACTCCAAACTGGAGAGCCTCTACAAGTACGTGCCCAAGGAATGCCTGCCAGCAGAATATGGAGGCAGCAATGGCACCGTTCAGGATGTGGTCAATACGTGGCGAACGAAGCTCATATCGTACAAGGATTTCTTCGAGGAGGAAGTGTCCTATGGCACCAACGAGAAGCTGAGACGGGGACAGCCTGTCAACGCAGAGTCCCTGTTTGGCATCGAAGGCTCCTTCAGAAAACTCGACATCGACTAGACCCTAGACCCGCCTTTTACCTAGTAATTTGTAGTAATTTTTAATCTTTAACTTTGTACAAATATGAACACCAAACGGAACTAAAGCGAGCTAACAAGTTAATGGGTTTTTAGAATTTAAATATCAGATAAGATAGTACGTTCCTTTTGTTCACAATTTGGCCACATTATCCTGCTTGGCCTTATGATTGATAAACTTCAAGGACTCATCGTGGAAGGGATTTGTTGTCTCTCGGACACGCTCCAACCATTTGGACACCTTGGGGAACCTTTGTCCATCCACAACATAGTGACAAATCTCTGAAAAGGTCATACAATTATCAAGTTCATAAAAGATTCTTCAATCCTTTTCAACCCACTCAATTGATTGATTTCCGAGGCGCCCACGATATCAGCCACCGTGAGATTGGGTCCTGCCAGAAAGTCATTCTCCAAAAAGAGCTTCTCCAACAGTCCCAGATTGGTTTCCACGCCCTCCACCAGCTGCTTAATCTGTTCCGGCTTGGGTTTGGGTGCCAAGCCATTTATGGGAAAGAGCCAGGCGTCGCGGAAGAACTGGGAGCAAGCCAGTCGGATATTAAGGTGCTGCCACTCCAGAAACTCATCCACCCGCGCCCGAGCCTCAATCGACTTTGGGTAAAGCTTCTCATCGAACTGACCTTTGTCGGCGAGATAACTAGAGGGGGGCAATGTTCGAGTTAGAAACATCGCTAAAAGGTATGCTGACCACGTACCGAATGATGGCTATGGTCTCCGCCAAGTGAAAGTCACCATCCACGATGGCTGGGACCTTCTGAAAGCGATTGATCTTCTTGTACTCATCGGTCAATTGCTCAACTGAAATTCAGTTTTAATTATTAGCCGAGGAAACAAATCAATTGATTGGTTTAACTTACATTTACGAAGGGCAATGGGGCAATACTCGATGGGCTTTTTGCCCAATTTCAGAGCCAACCAGAGTCCCCTGGCGGTAGGTGACAAAAGGTCGTAATAGAACCTAATTGGTCTGGACATGGCGACGTCAATTGTTTTGGTTCCACCGCGAACTACCGGCGACTATCAAGTAATTCCCCCCAGCTGGGTGGAACCACAACAAAGAAGGTTCCTCCAGTCCAAAGATCAAAACCGTCGTCGACTTGCAGCACTGGCTGACTGGAGAGATGGTATAGAGTTGTCCCGCTTTAGGAGGGAAATTCAAATGGTGGAGCTTCAAGAGAAACCCAAACCAAAGGGTATACATTCTTGAAAAGATTTAAATATATTTTTATGCCACAAAACAGAAGACAATAAACACAACAAAGGCACAAACTGGTTACTGGTGATGTCTTAGAAAGTTAATAAATGCAAACAAAATAAAGCTGTATTCTCTTATTTAGACCTTGGCTTTGGCGCCCTGCTTGGAAACCTTGTACACGAAGCTATGGGCCTCGTCATGGTAGGGATTGATGGCCTCCCGGACACGTTCCAGCCACTTGGCTACCTTGGGGAACTGCTTCTCATTCACATTGTATTGGCAGAGCTCTGGAAAGATTAAAACCAGATAAAAATAGTTCTTCTGGAAGCTCCTAAGAGAGTCCTACTCATTTGATTGATTTCCGAGGCCCCAAAGATATCGGCCACTGTGAGCTTGTCACCAATCAGGAAGTCCTTCTCCAGCCAGATTCGCTCCACCAGGCTCAAATTGGCCTCCACATTCTTGATTAGCTTCTGAACAGCCTCTGGTTTTGGGGCCGGAGCGAGGCCCTTGGCGGGCAGCAGCCACACCTGGCGGAAGAACAAGGAGCAGACATAGCGAACGTTGAAGTGCTGCCACTCCAGGAACTCGTCCACGCTGGCACGACCCTGCAGTGACTTGGGATACAGCTGCTCGCTAAACACACCTTTGTCCGAGAGATAACTGAAAGAAATCAGTTGGACGATGAGCCCTCGGTAATCAAGAAGTGAAGAAGATTATCTACCGCACTATGGAGACACTTTCGCCCAGCTGAAAGTCACCATCCACGATGGCCGGCACCTTCTGGAAGCGATTGATCTTCTTGTACTCGTCGGTCAACTGTTCCTCTGGCAAATAAGTAACAAAATATATATTATATCAACCGGCTTTCGGCGCCACTTGTTGTTGTTGCTTTTCGGCTCTTACGTTTTCTTAGCGCAACGGGGCAATCTTCAAAAGGCGTTTTGCTCATTTGCATGGCGATCCAGAGGGCGCGAGAGGGTTGCGACAGGAAATCATAATAGTACTTAATTGCCTTTGACATCTTGAAGAATACCTATTCAGCTGTGCGAGTATAACTAGGTAAACACACAAATAATAATATAATAGCCAGATGGGACGGTGACAGAAAGCTTTTTATCAGTCCAGAGTTCAATTTCGGCGTTGTGCAACACTGTGTCCAAGGTTTAGGGTGAACCTTAGCAAGGTGAAACTGAAATGTGCATAATATATAAAAATTAAGTAATTAAAATTTAATTTTAATAATTTCAATAAAATTCCAGTATGCTGGGTTATTAAAATAATTACAATTGTCACTGTAAAACTTGTTAAATTAAAATTGTTATTTTGAAAAGCATGGATTTTCAATACAAATTTACAAATTAAAAAAAAATATATATATACAAGTACTGTATATATGTATGTATGTAATAAAAGCCAACAACAACTAAGCACGCGATTAAAAGAAATTGAGGATTTCAACATGGAATAGAATCTTGAGAAAACAAGGTTCATGACTTTATAATATTAATGATCGGTTAATATACATAGTTTTAAAAACTGCAAAAATTAAATCCAAAGGGCAGTAAATGAAATATATTCAAAATTAGGATACTAGGTTACCTATATTTTTTATATTTCTTGTGTCTTGATCTAAACTTACCTGACGCCTTTATGGGGCTTAACTTATCAATTAACCAACCGGACATATGATATCATGGCTTTTATCTGGAACTCAGATAAAGCTTATTGCCTTCGAAAAATTAAAAACTGGAACCCCCAAAGTAATACATCATTTTTTACTTGTACCGACATT
Source organism: Drosophila nikananu (assembly GCA_008042635.1). Taxonomy (NCBI): domain Eukaryota; kingdom Metazoa; phylum Arthropoda; class Insecta; order Diptera; family Drosophilidae; genus Drosophila; species Drosophila nikananu. Next base: position 58,433 of record VNJV01000941.1, on the reverse strand, counting down.
TAAACAAATTCGCTTTAATTTATTAACGCACTCAACATGGGACTCTGACTCTACAGTACACTGCCATTTGCAACTTTAGTTTTTTTCAATTAACTATGCATGGATTTGTCTATAAATATAGATGCCTGTATATGTGTAAACTAGTATCAAAAATTAGTAGAAACGACACTTAAACTAACGAAGAAAATTATCGAAAATATATATATGTATATTCAAGTACCATATGTATGTAAAAAATAAAAGCCAACAACAACTTAGCACGCGAGTAGAAGACGTTGAGGATTTCATCATGAAATGCGTTATGGGATCATGGAATAGGATGGATCGCGTGCGGGCTATATACACCTCTCACGATCGGACGTTAGAATGTGTGTAAGTATGTAAATAGTATATGTGCGTTGATAAGGACAACAATAAATTATAATCGACAATAATGTGAGGTTTTTTGTGCCATTTGATGGCGTTTCATATTTTGTTTCTTTTCCTTTTGTGTTTTTAGTTCTTAGTGTGCACTTGTTTTTAATATTGTTCAATTTGCTTTTAGTTTCGATGTTGCTTTCTCATGGTTTCATTTATAAAATATCAGGTTCTGCTATGACCAATGATCGCTATAGCGCTGTAGTGTCTATACATTTTAGTGTGTGAGGGGCGTATATATAGGATGTGCAACAGAATATACAACTAACTACCCGGCATCCCCTTCCCGCCTCAATCAATGTTCAGCTTCCGGAAGGTGCCCTCGTTGGACGGGCCGGATGCCACCGGGGCAGCCGCCGCGTCGCTAGCCTCCTTCAGCTTCTCGTCAACGAAGTACTGCTCGTCCTCCTTGAAGTAGTCGGCGAAGCTGTCCAACTGGTTCTGGTACCGCGACATGGCATCAGGCAGTGAGCCATTATTGCCGCCCATCTCGGAGGGAAGATACTCAGTGCCGATGGTTTTTCGCAGGGACTCCACATTCGAGTGGATGTGCAGCTAAAAGTGGTAATAGATTGTTAGTTCTTTGCTCAAGTGGATAGCAGGGCAGCCAGCACTCACCAGTTCCTTCTGTTTCATCACATTCCGGACTAATCCCAGGACAAACTGCGTTTCCCTGGAGGCGTTCACGATGTGGGTGGCTACTAAGTTCGCGGGTATACCATGCTCCAGAAAGGCATTCATCCGCCTGAACATACCGGCATCGAACTGCAGCAGCAGGGAGTACGAAATCTTTGTGAAGTCCAGGATCTCCACCACACCGGCAATATTCCAGTTATCATCCGTGTTGAGTTCGATCTCGGAGCGGAAGGCATGAAAGCGGAAAATGTCGCTGACGCTGTACTTGGAAGTCTCGATGAGGCCCATGCGTGTGAAATGGATGCGGGGGCCGCCCGGGCCCAAGGGATTTGGTAGTGTGGCGAAGATTCTAAACGAAGGCAATCAATTAGTATACAGAGGTCAGATGCACTGGGCATATGACTCACCCTGAACGGTTCAGTTCGAGCAGCTTATCGTCCACCAGGCGACTCTTGAGCAGTTCGCGCTCCTTGGTCTTGTATGTGTAGTAGAAGAGCAGCCGCTTCTTGGCCTCCTCGACGTTCCAGCGACAAAAGCGCAGGAAGGCCACCAGGAACTGGTCGTCGGTTCGCGCCGTCAGGTAGTCGACTTCATTGATCCACTTTCGCATGGCCTCGATCTTTTCCAGAACCTCGGATTCCACCTCGTTGAGCTGTGTTTGGGCCACCTCGGCCAGCTCCGGCACCAGCGGTCGTATCTTGGCCATGGTCACAGGGGATCTGCAAAACGATCGAAACTTCGGCCTTAAATTTCGAAGAGATACGATGCCAAAGGTTGGAGGCGTGTGTCGGCGGTGTCTGTGTGTGTGAGTGTGCTCTAGCCAGGTGCGACTACACGACTAATCGAAATGTCGTTGCCTGCCTGGACTCTTATTCGGACTGAGACTGGGGACCGGGACTGCCACAGGGGTGTATTGATTCCAATTCGGAGTGAGACCCCGCTCGATAACAGCGAAGCGCACACTGGTACGAAAGTAACCACCATTGGCTTCCTCCCTCTTCTGGCAAACTCACAGTGAGCAAACATTTTGCGGCGCTAGAATGGACCTTATCAGTAGGCGATAGTGAGAAACACAAGTAGAAATGTTTTACAGATATGAAAGCTATAGCTACATATGTGGCCAGGTCTAGATGACCTTAAAACTGCACGAATTGCAATGGCTTAAGGGTTCTTTCCAAAGTAATAAAAGTTAAGAAAGCAAGTAAATATCATTATTTTACATAAAAGTGTCTAAAAACTGTTAATTGAAAGAAAAAGAAAGGCAACTCCGTCTCATCCTCTCATCCAAAGCTGGCCAACTGTTACATTGACCATGAAAAGCGCTGAAAAGGTCCTTTGCCGCTTTTCTTCCTTTTGTTTCCCTATCTCTCTTCTAAAATTAGTTGTAGATCACCAAGAACACATTAATTTATCCAAAATAAAGACAATAAGTCTTAACTTTTCTGATATTAAATTATACACAAAAGTCCTATAACATATTTGTTAAAAAACCGACGTGAGTTCTTAAATATTCAGTGGAATACCTTGAACAGGGCCTAAAACAGCCATACCAAAAAAGGAAGACCACTTAAAACCCATAATTGGGTAACTCTAACCAACTGTGCTTTCCCGATCCGGCGATAAGATATAGCCTATTTGAACTGTGGCGTGGTTCGAACCCCAAAACGCTTCCCAAATAAGCAGCAGCAGCTGCACACTCACATATTCGCCACCGATGCAGGCGCTCCACAATCTTATCTGCCAGCGAGAGCCCGCCCCCGCGCCAACACCGGATCAGATGAGGCATCCGGCCAAGAGAGACACCGAGAGAGCGGCGGGAGCGGCCAGGTCCACTATCAGTCCAAACGAGCGGCCATAAAGCGGCACCAGATTAGCATTTGACGGTTACGTTTCGGCTCGGGATTGGGGCTGGCGAGTGATTAGGCAAAGCGGTTAGTAGCCGTCCAGCTGCCACGAAGCCAACGACTTCCCAGCCATGATGCCTGATTTGCGTCCGCTGAACCCCGAGCTCCGTCGCATTGCCGCAGCGGAGCTGAACGAGGTGGAGGAGCGAGTGCCCGCCGATCTGGCGGCGCTGCGGGACTGGCTGGCCAAGCAGCCTTACCTGAAGGCCCGCCAGGATGACCAGTTTCTGATCGGGTTTCTGCGCGGCTGCAAATTCAGCCTGGAGAAGACCAAGTCCAAGCTGGATCACTTCTACACCATCAAGACCCTGATGCCGGAGCTCTTTGGCAGCCGCGTGGTGGATGAGAAGAATTTGGCCCTGCTGCGAACGGGGTAAGTTCAGGTGGCTACTGAATGCTTCAAGGATTGATAAACGAACCCGCTTCCAGGACCTATGTCCGTCTGCCCAAGCCCTGGGGACCCGGGGGCCCACGGCTCCAGCTCACAAACTACGAGAAGTTCGATCCCAAGCAGTTCAAGATGCTGGACCTCTTCCGCTACCAGACGATGCTGTCGGAACAGGCCATTCGCGAGGATGACAACAGCAACATTAGCGGGTACATCGAGATCATCGACATGGCCAAACTGAGCCTGAGCTTCCTGGCCCAACTCGACTTCACGCTCATCAAGAGGATGGGCGTTTTCGCGGAGAAGGCTCAGCCCACCCGCCTGAAGGGAGTCCACCTGATCAACTGCCCCAAGGAAGGGGTGGCGCTGCTTAACCTGGCCAAGAGCCTCATGCCCAGCAAGCTCCAGCAACGGGTGAGTGTCCAATGGTAGCTAAGAATAGCCCGTCGGATAGTTGGATTTATTTTAGCCCCTTATCGGCCACTTCACGGGGATTATCAGGCAGTCTCGTTGGCAGATGATAAGAGCTCTGGAGAGCTCTGCCGCTCTCTCACCCTTGAACTATATTAATTAATATTTCATAAATCAGTGCAATTAACTTTCGAAAAGTGCAATGCGTGAGAACTAGTGGCTAAGGTCAGTTGTCCGACCACATGGGTTCTTATCGCTGAAGCGTTCCACAGAGGAATACATAAAGGCAAGCCGCCGGGGAAGAAAGATATATCAGCAGTCCCTATCAACACACCGGCGGGGTTTATCTACCTTTACGTTTTGTGCTCCGATGACTAATGTTCTTTTCCCTCCACAGTTTCACGTGTACAAGAACCTGGAGCAACTGAGGGAGGTGATACCCATTGAGTACCTGCCAGAGGAGTACGGAGGCACCAATGGACGTATTGCTGACATCCAGGCGGAGGCAGAGAAGCAATTGCTGTCCTACAAGGAGTATTTCGCAGAGGACTCACAGTACGGAGTGGATGAGCGGCTACGACCGGGAAAACGAGTAAACGCCGACTCCATTTTCGGGGTTGAGGGATCGTTCCGCAAGCTGGATATTGACTAGTGGCAGCTGGCAATTTTTAAATTGATATAACATAATGTTTTTTATATATAATTTGCGCTAAAGCAATACGAAAAATAAATAGTAAAGAAATACGTGAACTGAATAGAATAGAGTGAACTGAATCAATGCGTTTACTAAGGAGAGCACACTGGGAACTCCAGAGGTTTTGGGTAAATAATTTCTATAATATTGTGCCTTAGGCACGGAGAAAAAAGTAAAACTGTACAGATAAATAGCTAGAAGACTCCCTATAACTGTTCAATTTAAATTATGAATATAGTCTGGACTTTTTGTGTACATATGTATATTTAAAGAAAGTGTTCCGCATATTTATTCCGCTGTAAAATATGGGGCATCCGACCGAGAGAGGGGAAGAGCTCTGGCAACGTTTAAATCAGCATTTCACGGTCACGTTTCCCCTCGGAATAACTTCTGACTGCTAAGTAAAGCGCTTAATACACAACAAACTGCCACGAAGCAAACGACTTCAAAGCCCTAATGTCCAATTTACGTCCACTGAGCACCGAGCTCCGTCGCATTGCCGCAGCGGAGCTGAACGAGGTGGAGGAGCGCGTGCCCGCCGATCTGGCGGCGCTGCGGGACTGGCTGGCCAAGCAGTCTTACCTGAAGGCCCGACAGGATGACCAGTTTCTTATCGGGTTTCTGCGGGGCTGCAAATTCAGCCTGGAGAAGACCAAGTCCAAGCTGGATCACTTCTATACCATCAAGACGTTGATGCCGGAGCTCTTTGGCAGCCGAGTGGTGGATGAGAAGAACTTGGCCATACTGAGAACGGGGTGAGGTTAGACGGATGCCAGCTTATAAATTTCATCCAACAAAATCTCTTCAAGCACCTATCTCCGACTGCCCAAGCCCTGGGGACCCGGAGGCCCTCGTATTCAGATCACAAACTATGATAGGTTCGATTCCAAGCAGTTCAAGTTGGTGGACTTCTTTCGCTACTGGTTTATGACTATGGAGCAGGCCATCAGCGAGGATGACAACAGCAATGTTAGCGGTTATATTGAGATCAATGACATGGCCAAACTGAGCCTAAGCTTCCTGGCTCAAGTAGACTTGAAGCTACTCAAGAGATTGGGTATTTTCCTTGACAAGGCTCAACCCTCCCGCCTGAAGGGCATCTACCTGATTAACTGCCCCAAGGAGGGTTTGCCGCTAATGAATCTGGCCAAAAGTCTTATGCCCAGCAAGCTCCAGCAACGGGTGAGTGTTGAATAGTGGATAAGATAATGGATATTGAATGATAAGAGCTCTCTGTTGCTCGTTTATCTCTAAACTATTTTACAAATCAAACTGCTTAAATTTCGATAAGTGCAATACCTGGATAAATCTTGACTAAGGTCAGTGTCCATGCACATGGGGAAAAAATTAAAGCAAACAGTCAGGAAAGAACGATATACACATCACTATCAACTCAATGGGTTTATCTGCCTTCCCAACTTAATGCTTTTCCCTTCCACAGTTTTTCTTTTTCAAGAACCTGGAGAAATTTAGCGAGGTGATACCGCTTGAATATCTGCCAGAGGAGTACGGAGGCACCAATGGACGTATTGCTGACATCCAGGCGGAGGCTGAGAAACAATTGCTGTCCTACAAGGATTATTTCGCAGAAGACTCACAGTTTGGAGTTAATGAGCAGCTACGACTGGGACAACGTGTGAGCGCGGACTCCATCTTCGGGGTTGAGGGCTCATTCCGCAAGCTGGACATTGATTAGAGTTCAAATTAAGTTTGATAATTAAAAAGAAAACTCTTAATTAAAAGCCTAAAATGCATGTTTGAACGAGTTTACTTGAATTGATGAGAATCGCAGAGAGAGGCGCAACAGATGGCTAAATCGCAAAATCATTTGCTTTTAGCGGCTACTATCTGTGACACCTGTTAATGGCTTTGTCAATCAGCAAGTCGACTTAAGTGGGATCTTTTTTCGGTCATGTCAATTTGCTCCGAGCAAAGGCAGTTCCTCTGCGATAGCCAACGGAGCAGGAAGCCAGCGGCATGGCCACATTCTCTTCCAGCGATGAAGTTGGTAACAGATTCGGTACTTGTCTTCGCTATTAAACATCCCCTTCTCTTTAGTTTGACTTTAGCAAGTGGGACTTCCCCGAGGAACGCATCTGGCTGCACAAGCCCAATGGTGAAATCACCTGGAAAATCATCACTTTCCTGCCTCTTATTGCCTTTGGCCTGTATGGAAACTTTACCATGGTCTATCTAATAGCGGCCAATCGAACCTTAAGATCGCCCACCAACCTGATTATTGCCAACATGGCAGTGGCTGACCTGCTTACGCTGGCCATCTGCCCGGCCATGTTCATGCTGAATGACTTCTATCAGAACTACCAGCTGGGCTCCGTGGGCTGCAAGCTGGAGGGATTCCTGGTGGTGGTTTTCCTCATCGCAGCCGTGCTCAATCTCTCGGTGGTCAGCTACGACCGTCTCACTGCCATAGTGCTGCCCATGGAGACCCGCCTGACAGTCCGGGGAGCCCAAATTGTGGTGGTCTGCACCTGGATTCTGGGCATACTCCTGGCCTCGCCCTTGGCTCTCTACAGATCCTATAGAGTGCGATTTTGGAAGAACTTTACGGAGCGTTATTGCAAGGAGAACACCAGCATCCTGCCAAAGTACTGGTATGTGCTTATCACCATTCTGGTGTGGCTGCCCCTCGGCATAATGCTGATCTGCTACATAGCCATTTTTTACAAGGTAAGTGGAAAGCAAGTAAAGTGGTAAAAGATCTAGCAATTATTGATATCCCCGAAACCAGCTTGATAGGTATGAAAAGCGCATCCTTAGCCGCGAGAACCCAATCCAAGTGAGCTACAAGCGCAGCGTGGCCAAAACTCTTTTCATTGTCGTCGTGGTTTTCGCTGCGCTCCGTCTACCCTTCACCATTCTGGTAGTTCTCCGGGAAAAGTACTACGCCGAGGATATCTCGGTGAGCAATGGGATGCAACTCTTCTGGTACATCTCTCAGTATCTGATGTTCCTCAATGCCGCCGTCAATCCGCTAATCTATGGCTTCAACAATGAGAACTTCAGACGAGCCTATTACCAAATTTCCTGGGTACGACGCTGCAGAGATGCGGCCAAAATGAGGAAGAGTTCTGATTCATCACAGCATTGTTGCTACTGTGCCTTTATGAAGAAGGGTAAACCAGCCAGGAAGCCGGAAGAAGCAGCACAGCCTCAGGAGAATGCCATTGAGAATGTGAGCCAGAAGATGACCACTGAGGGGTCGACGGAGATGGTTCGTAAGAACCCGGGTGATACGCAGGTGCCAGAAGTCGATGCTGATGGGTTTATTTAGAATTTTTGGTATTTTGAAACGCATTATGATCTCTGTCTCCTATACCGAAAAATATCAATAACTTTTGGGTTTTTAAAAGCTTAAAGTGAAATTCAGGCTGAACTGCTAAGACAGCTGATTATACACACATCTCAGAGCTTTATGAACCGTTTTCAAATCTCTACTTTATAGTAAGAACTAATCTGCGGACACGTGGCAGAGTTCATGTTTTCTTTCACGTTTGGTTTCGTGTATTCCCTAATAAATATATGTGTAATGTGTCGCCTGTTGTTTATATTGATCTTCGCGGGAGTGCTTGCTCGTGGCAATAGCTTCGAAGTGCATTTCGAAGAGACCTATCCCACCTATCACCTCAGCTCGGACCAGGACTCGATGCTACAGAAACGAGCAACGGATCTGCCGCAGTTCTTCGATCAAGGTTACTTAAAATCAACTCACATAACAAACTTTATTTACAATTCGAATTTTGGGGGAGCCAGTCGCCCCTGCCGCTCAGGCTAAACCAAACAATTCAGACTTCATGTAGCCAACGCCGTGGCCCTCGAGGAATTGGATAAACTGGCCCATGTTCATCACTCCCTCCTCGGCATTGAAGAGCTGCTCGCTGAAATCCTGGAATCCGCGCTTGCGCTGCCGCGACTCGGTTCGCACCAAGCTAATCTTTTGCCAGCGAAGGGACTTGATAGTGCGCCAGAACTCCTGGCAATTCTCGGGTTCACCCTCGACGCATATGATGCCCGGTTTGCCGGGTCGACTGAAGCCAGTGAGTTCCAATTGTCGGGCCTGGCGTATTAACTCCTGCCGCTTGGCTGTGGACTTTATGTGATGCGAATAGATCCACAGGCGCTCAAGCTGGAGGGCAGCTGGTGGCGGGGGATCCTGGGTTTCTGGCGGCTCCACAAACTCCGAGGCTGGCCGTTTTATTAGATCCTCGATCTGATCCAGCAGCCAACTTAGCAGCTGGAAGATATACGGCTCTGCATCCTCCTCCCGCCGGTCGCTCTGATACTTGTCTATATCTATCTTCAGGCGGTGTTCTTTGCTTTTGCCCAGCAACGGACTGTGGACACTGACCCGCGCCTGCTCCAATAGCGGATATAGATGGGGCAGTTCCACTCGAACTTCCACGCTCTGCTTGGCGGGCAGACTCAATTTCACAAGGTACTCCAGATGCGACCGAAGTTCGGTGGGGGGCCTGTCCTTATTATCATCCTGAAGGAACTCATTGAAATCGGCCACGACCCCGGCGTCGAGCATCTGTAACTCCCCGGGAGCACAGTAAATGGAGCTCAGCAACTCCAGCTCCTCCAGCTGCTGGCCGATGCAGCGGCGATAGGTTAACAGCTCCTCCTGGGCCATGGCTGACGGAGAGTTAGAGAGAATTGTTTGGTTTAGTCAGCGGGCGGCGCTTTGCTTACGATCCTAATCCAGAGACATGGCAAGGCTAAAGTACAAACAAGCGAAGGATGACAGTAAGACATGTACAATGAAAAATCAAACAGATCCAGGGTTTAAAAACACATTCAACTTCAATTATATGCCCTCCATTTTACCTCTCTCTTTATCTCTTTATCCCATTCGCAGCCAGCTTTAGTTTCGATGGCCTAACTCGCGTGGCCTCCGTGCCAGTGCCCTTTCCCTTGGACATTTGCATCCTTCAACTGCCCACGATCAAGTATGCCACGGCCCTGCACAAGAATGTGACTGGAGTGCGTCACTTTGCCGTATATGAATGGCGTCCTGCCGATCAGGCTTACCAGCTGCTGGTGCAACTGCCCGCACCGAAGGCGGTAGCCCTGGATTGCCTGGCCTTCTCAGGACGCGGCTACGTGGCCCTAAGCTACAACCTCACCGAGCCCGTGGAACAGGCCCGCGAGGGTTCCCCCATCTACGAGATATCCGCTGAGGCGGGAATTCGAACTGTGCAGTACTTTTCGGGAACCCAGCTGCGCGGTATGTATCTGCGGATCAGCAGCCAAGAGCTGACTCTTCTGCAGGCTTTCGATTCGGGGGCAAAGTGTCCCTACTTCAAGTGGATGGGCCGGAGTTTCCAGCGTCTGGGATCGATTCCCTGTAGCAATGCCCGACGGCTGGAGGCCTTTGGCGTAGACTTCACCGACTATGTGGCCGTGGCCAACTATGCGGACGCCGAGGGACGCACCGCCACCCATTCGGAAATCTTTAAGTACGACGCCAAGACACAGAAGTTTCAGCTCTTCCAGCGGCTGCGCAGCAATGGAGCTGTGGACGTAAAGTACTTCAGTTTGCCGGTCAACGAAGTTACCAGGCGGCACTTTCTCATTCTGGGCAACACGATTGATCGATCCAGCGCCAGTGGGAAGGGCGAAGCGGACACCGTGATCTATGTGTTTGAAAAGGGTCAGTTTGTGCCCTATCAGCGGCTCAGTTTCTATGCTCTGGAAAGGGTTCTGCCAGTTCAGGTAATGGGAAATGATTAAAAATCATAGCCTCATAGGCATAGCCTCAATATCTCTTTCCTTTCAGCACTCGGTATCTGAGAAGTTCCTGCTGCTGGTGGCCTGCAACAAGCAGGATGTCAAGATCTTCAACCTCAACGATTGGAGGTTCGAAGAGTCCAAGGTTCAGTTTACAGAAGGTGCCTTGAGTCGCGGCGTGGCCAGAATGAGAAGCTATGAGGAGGGGTCACAGAGCTTTTTGGGTAAGGTTTCCCCTGGGATATACCAATGTTTTCTTTTAAATATTTCGTACTCTTGCAGTTATTTCCAATGAAAACATGGCCGCCAACGAGACCAACATCTTCCAGCCGCTCTTCAAGCAGGACGAGCACGCCAATATACTTCGACAGCAAATTATTGACTGGGCTCGGGAGCAGAGAAAGCGGTTGGAGCTGGTGAATGTGGAGGAGCTACTGCAGAGGCTAAAGGTGAGTGGACTTAAGACTCATTAAGCTGAGAATAAGTGTTTCCCCTCGCAGGCAAAGCAAAAGAAACGTATGGAGAAGCTTCAGACGGCCAAAATAAATAGAGTGAAAGCCAAAGCGGTAAGAGAACTCAAATCAAGACATTGAGCTAGAAACCCAACCATATTCCCCATATGCAGTTTGAGGATAAGCACATGAAGCTGACTCCGAACTACTGGAAGGCCTTGCAGTTGGCCAAACAGGCTCTGGATGTCATAGAGCACAATGCTGACTCGGCCAGCTCCCGACAACCCGCTAAGAGAGCCGCAGAGGAACACAAATTCGAGGAGGTCACCGTGGACACTCTGGTTGTGCACGGATCCGTTCAAGCAGATCGTATCAATGGAGTTGATACCAAGAACCCTGTTTACGAGTCCGTGGCAGCCAACAAGGTATACGTGAGTGAAGAGTACACAGAACCAGCCAGAAAACAGAAGAAACCACTTCTCGAGGAGCTAACCGTGAGGGATCTAAGGCTGGAGGGCAGGCTGAATGGCCTCAGGTGGGAAGATCTGGTGGAGCAGACGCTCAAACGTAGCGGCACGGACGTGCAATTCATCAAGGCCGTAGCGGAGATCACAAATCTCAAGTCAGATGCTGCGCAGGTGAACGGAAATGAGGTCAACGACCGCCCACTGGGTCACCTTATACCAGTGGATGGCGGCAACTTTATAGTTCAGCAGGATGTGCAGTTCGCCCAGCCCGTCCAGGTGAACCGATTGCTCATTAATCAGCGCCTCAACCACATCCATGTCGATCGTCAGCGCTTTGATGTGTTGCTCAGGCAGGCGAATTACACCCAGGTGATACAGGGATCAAAGCGATTCGAAAACGTTCGGGTTCTGGAGCCAATTTCCATTGCGGTGGGTAGCTCATAGGCAAGAGGAAGTCATCAATATACACAGTCTTTTAAATCCATTCCAGGGTCCCATGAGCGGAGCTGAACTGAGGGCCATGTCACCGGCGAAGGTAACTCATCAGCCACTGCAACTCCAGGGGGATTTCGTAATAGATGGCGATGTGACCATTGGAAGATTGCTGCAAATGAGGGATTTGGTGGATGAACCCACTCAAAGATCGGCAGCGGAAGTCTTGGGGCGCAGTCTGCGCCTGGATAAGCCCCTGGAGAATGTTAATCTCAACTTTTTGGAACCCCTCACGGTCAACAATACAGAGCTGAGCTTCCTCAACACCCGGGACTTGCAGAATCTGATTAAGCTAAACGTGAATGAAGTGCAGGTGGTAGAGGGAATGAAGGTGTTTCCACAGAACTTGCAGATCAGCGAGGGCTTTGGCGAAGTCAAGTGGCTGAATGGCATTGATGTGGAGAAGCTACCGGAAACGTTGCTCACCAAGAGCGGCAACCAAACTATTTCTACTCCAATAGAGCTACAGGGCTTGGAAGTGGAGCAAGTGAATGCATCCCAGATAGCACTAAATGGCGTGGGGCTAGATGGATACCTTCAAGTCAGCGGTGATCAGCAGTCAAACGGCTCCCTGTTTGTAGGCCACTTGGATGCTGTGGAGTTGAGTCTGGAAGATCTGCACCTAAATGGCCTTCTCTTTGGCCAACCTCAGGCCTCGATCCTCGCACATGGTAGCCAAAACCTGGACAGCTGGCACCTGCCGCCCGATTTCAATGGCACCATCTATGCCCAGAATCTGTGGCTCAGCGGGAACATTAACCAGGTGAGCGTGGCTCACTTGGAGCAGCAGTTGCAACAGCTGGCAGGCAACATAAAGTACGTGGGAGACTTCAACTTTGGCCACGCGGTGAACATAAGTTCTCTGAGCTTCGGGAACTCCCTTAATGGCATCCCAGCGAATAAGTTTGGACGTTCTTGGCTGGAGTCCGAGGGAGATCAGAACTTCACGGCTCCCCAGGAGCTGGCATCACTGGACAGCAAGCAAGGCGTTTGGCTCAATGGACAACTCAACAATTATACCCTGGACGATCTGGTGAACCGTAGCTACAGGCTCAATGCCTCGGAGCACATGCAGGCAGTACGATTTGGTAGGCTTTCCCCCTGATATTTCTTTCTCAAAGTAACTTTGAACTTTGCCCACAGAGAATCCCATTGGGCTGCAATCGGAACTCCAAGTGGGTCTACTGAATGGCCTTAGAGTGCCGGAGGATGTGCTTTACCACAATACCAATACAGGAAGTTACCTCTCCACTCCCATTGACATTGAGGGCAACCTGGAAGCATCGAACTTGTGCAATGTAACCACCTTAAATGGCTATCCGCTGGACAAGCTGGCCAACTATCTAAATGGACATCATCTAGACACCTTCCTGGCCGAGAATGTAAAGTTTTCGACGGCCCCCACATACAACCTGCTGAATGGCCACAAGCTGGACAAGCTCTTGGACCAAGTGTGGCTGGACAATGAGGATGTAGAGCTCAGTGGAGTAGAACTGGAGTCGGGCAACTTTGAAGGCCTGCTGGAGTTTCAGGTGGGTTACAAATGCATACCCCTCGCTCCTTGAATGAAAAAAAATACTGCGTTTCACAGGGACCCATCAACGGGCGCCAGGTGGAGCACATCAGGCGACACTACCTCAGTCGGACGCGCGCCCAGCAAGTGAAAACTCCCCTCAGCTTCCAGCATGACGTCACGTTCGCACAGCCTCCGACAGCGAGCGTTGTGGAGCTACGTGGCAGTGCCGCCAGCGACAGCGGCGTACTTTTGGAGGCCGCTAGCACCGGGTATGTTCATTCAGTCGAGGGCAAAGGGCAAAGGGTAAACGAAGGGGTAAATGGGGTATCACATTTCACTTTTGCAATTGTTTACGCGCTAACAGTTTGAGAGGCACTGCACGCGCACAGTCAGCTGTGCGTTGTGTTTGCAGGTGAAATTTCTGTACACGTTTGCTAGTTTGCACGCGATTGGGGAAGCGGGATGGGGGACGGACTACCGAAGCACTCGATGCGGCTGACAGGTGGCACAATTACCTCGTATTTTGGTCGCTGATTGGGTTTGGTTAAATGCACTTTTTACGGTCGGGCAGTTACAGGAGATTGTTGGATTTAGTGATGCTGAAAACATTCATCGATTCATCGATGTTTGATGTTCGAAGTTGCATCACTAAGCCTTGATTGTGACAACACCACCCCATTTTTTAACACCATGCAGCTAGGTCACCCCTATTAATCCACCGTGCACGGGAATGGACGAATCGGTACCGGTAAATTTTACCTATTCGTCCATTCCCGTGCATGGTGGTAAACAATTGGGTGGTAAAATTTACCGATTCGTCCATTCCCGTGCATGGTGGGGTAATCGAGGTTTTTCTTGGCGATGTTTTTCGATGTTAGGCGATTCATCGATGGTTGATGTTCGATGTTGCATCACTAAGCCTTGGTATTTTTGGTATTTTAAAATGTATTTTATTAACGGGTTTTTATTTTGATTTCTAAACAATTTTAATTTGATAATTATTTTTGATTGATTTTATTCTTTATTTATTTATTTAATCTTTAGAAACTTTTCCCTAAACTTTGAAGAGTTCGTGGCAAACTCTTTAAAAACAGCAGGACCCCACACCATCAGTGGAAAATGGACTTTGCGGGAGGCCTCAGTTGTGGGAAATTTGAACAAAGTCATAGTTAATCAACTTGATCTAGCTACAGATGTACTGCGGATAAACCAAGATAATGCCTCTGATCCATTTATCCTAGAGGCCCGGAAAACCGTTAATAATGCCAGTATAAATCGGCTATATGTTACTCCAAATAGTCAGGTGGCAGAGGTTCAGTTGGCCAAGTGGATCACCGAGGCGGCCTATATATATGGAAATCACAGCATTGCGGGAGTAACTCGTCTGGAAAACGTTAATCTTTACAATGATCTTAGTGTCAAAGGACCCGTAAATGGCGTTCTCTGGCATCCGGATAAACTCCTACTGCGCGACAAGGAGCAGGAGATTCAGGGATCCCTTGTGGTGGTCAACAGTCTACCGGAACAGCAACAAATCTTCACCAACAATGTAGAGAACCTTCAAGTAGACTTTGTCAACGGACTGCATGTAAACGAATTGTTGGTCAACAAGGCGCAGAACCGACCCAATCTTCATGTTGAGAGCCAACTGCTCTTCACCCAACCGCTAACCGTGGGCCACTATGAACTGGGAAACGGGATTGGGTCTTTGGATAAATATTACAAAAAGAAACGAGACGTAGACTCGAATACTGTTGAGGATCTCCAGCAGCTGCATGAAAACATTGATGCGGTAAAGAACCGATTAGCCAGTGAGTAAAGCTAAAATGTGTAAGAAAAACCGAATTAAACAAATCTAATTTACGCCACAGAGCCCCCGAAAGTCCTGGAGAACTTTGCCCTGGTGCAGGAGCTACCCCACAAAGTGGATCAACTTCAGGTTTACTCCTCTGGAAGCGATGATATACTGGCCATCAGGGAAAGGGATTCTAACGAAGTAATTTCCTACGCCTGGCATCCGGATAAACACCGCTTCGTGACCGCTTCAAGTAAGTTATGTAGCTTTATTTTTTATATGAACATATTTTAAAATGAACTGACACATGGGAATTTTAATCAATAATTACGGTTAAACCTAAACCTAAATTTAAAATACTGCGTTGTGGCGGCATGCACAGAGTCAGCTTTATATCCATTCAAAACCCAATATAACCCATCATATTAAGCAGAACAGCTTACAACACGTTGTGCTGTGCCACAACGCAGATGTTTTAAATTCGAATTCACACAGTAACGCAGCGATCGCGGGAAACTGTGTAAGCAGGCTACCTTCGAGTTTGTCTAATGTGTAATGTGTAAGCTGAGTAATCATCAAGGGTTGCCTAGAGTTGAATTAATTGTAAGCTTTTGGGGCTAATGCTCCATCTCGTCAGTATGCGCATCGAGGATGGCTCGCAAGATGCTTAACTCCAGTTTGGCGGAGGCCCGCGACGACAGTCGGTTCATCACATTGGCCACGTACAGACCAAGCGACTCGTGGCGCGACGAGTTGCACAAATTCTTGAAGAAGGTCGGCGGCAGCATATTGTCAAAATTGCCGAAGTTAATAATCTCGGGTGTGTTGGAGGTGGCAGCAGTCAGCTTCGAGTCGAAGATGATGTCGTTCTTAAAGTCCAGATCGTCGATATGCGGCGAAAAGCCGTTGGTAGAGGCCACCGAGGTGGAGGCAACAGTAGCGGCCGTCGACGATGTGGGTCCCCCGACACCGGAGCCGTTAATTTGCTGAGACGGCGGAATGGTGATGATGTTGATGCCTGGCGGCGGGGTCTGGTTGCTCTCGCGTTCCTTCTTCACCTGCATCAGCTGGGCAGTAGTTGTGTGCACCACGCTGGCATTCGGCACTGCCTCTAAAACGCTGGCACTTGGAGGAAAAGGAGCTGGAGCCGGAGGAGCTGCTTGCTTAGGACTGGTCGTCTTTGGCAGCTTCTTTTGTGTAGGCGAAGGGTATTCCTCGGAGAGCTTACGCTTAAGGGAATCGGGCAACTGAATGGTTGTACGTGAAGACGTCTTGAGGCCACTGCTAAGTGGCGGTTGGCCTGGCGTCGGTTTCTGTCCACTCCCTGCTGCTGAGCTGGGAGTTTTCTTCACGGTGATGCCCTTCTTTTGGAGTACAGCCGCGGCGGCGGAAACTGAGCTGTTTGTCGTGGCTCGCGGAATGTTGTTGGCCAGCGTGTTGAGCAGCTTCTTCTCCTCGAAAGCAGGACGCGGTGTGTCCACAATAGTTTTGGAGGGCAAGCGCTCCTCTTTCTCGGGCGAGCTGGTGCCGTGCGACTTTGTGGGACTCTCGCCGTCGGAAGAGGCCGAGCCGGTGGAGTTGGCCGGCTGTCCGAACGGGATGTTGTCTGGGTGTTCCTCTTCATCTTCCTGCTCCTGAACTTCTAGCATTTCGTACTCCTCCACTTCGTCCATGGCCCCCTGCTCGCTGAAAAAGATATTCAAGAATTGGTTGCTACAATCTGCCAGCTAAGCAGCTTGCCAAGCACTCACTCTTCCTCCTTGATCGACACCTTGGGCTCCTGGTGGATCTGGTCCATCAGGCCAAACAGCTTCCACGCCGAGTTGCCCTTTAGCTTCTCCTGCTCATACTTTTTCTGTAGCACGATGAAGATGGAGCGCGACTCGTGCACGGAGAGCTTGTTGAGGCGCCCGATCCTGGCCCAAGCCTCCTCCTGCTCCTGCTTGGTCGAGCCGCCATTGTTGGGATGCAGGGCCTTCTCCTTAGCGATATGCGCAAGAATCTTATCCAACTGAATTGCCATCTTCGTCAGCGACTTGCGGCCCGCCGGTTGCTCGTTCCTATTAATCTTGAAGGCTGTTTTATTTACACAACGAGAAATCTTGTTTGTTGCAGCCGCCTTTTTTCGCTTGGTTTTCGTCCTCCGTTTTGCACCTTTCGCTTTGCTGATACAGACGCCGATTTGGCGGAAAATGTGACCGTGCGACGCAGAAATCCCTACAATGCCGAGACTGAGTACAGTAGAGACAAGATTGTACAACACCGGCACTCTTTAAATACTATACCAAATCATAATTATATGAATAAAAATAAAGTTTTTATATTAGGTCACTATTTTAAAACTTAAAGCTTAAATTCCATAACTTAACAATATTTTTAAATATTTTTTATTATATTTGAGCCCATTATTTCCTTTTTGATTTTCGTTTTTAGTATGGCCTTATTTTCGAAATGTTTCTGTGCGCACCGGTTACCAACACTTAAATAGCAGAAAAGAATTTAAAATTAATTCATTTTATTGTTTATGTTCTTTTCCGCGTAATTACAAAGGTACCACAGTCACTTTGTCCTGTGGCGGTATGCATTTAACCTTTTCCATACGCGTTGGTTCATCCGGCTTCGCCGGACTACTGACCACGAAAGGAAACTCCTTCAGTCCGTAGCATGCAGCGGCATAATTTCCCAGGCGGTCTACGGCTATGACGGCGCCCATGAAATCCTTGTAGTGCTTCAAGATCCTCCGGATGCCCACAGCAGCGGCTTCCGCCGGACTCTTTCCTGCTCGCATGGCCTCCACAGCGAGAAGGGAGGGCAAAAAACGCATCATTATATCGCCATCTCCAGTGGCCACTGCGGCGCCCACCTCGTTATCCGCATAGGCACCGGCTCCCGGTATTGGGGAGTCGCCAACGCGTCCGGGGATCTTGTGCTGCGCCCCATTGGTCGAAGTTCCTGCATGAATGTTGTTCTCCACATCAATGGCGATCATGCCGATGGTGTCGTGGTTCTTGCGCCCGATCTCGTACTCGGTCCGGGCTCGATCCTCCTTCCAGCGGGTCAGGGCTGACGGCTTGGGACTGTACGGCCCACAGGAGACCTTGGGGTCAGGGTGCACGTTCTGCCAGAAGTTAGGCTGGCAGTTCTCTGCTCTCCACTCCAGCCATAAGTCCTTTGATTCGGGAGTGACCAGGGACTCGGACTTGAAACCCATGGCATTGGCAAAGTTCGCGGCTGCGTCGCCCACCAACATTGTGTGCTGCGTGTGCTCGAGGACATTTCTGGCCACCCTAATTGCGTCCTTGATACGCCGCAAGCCTGCCACCGCTCCCACGTCCATGGTACTGCCGTCCATAACCATGGCATCCAGCGTGGTTTCGCCCATCTCATCGGGGGAACCGCCAAAGCCAACTGTCCCATCGCACTGCAATTTTTCGCACTTGGTGCAGCCCTCAACCACGGCGTTGCGCGTCTGCCGAAGACCTCCCTTGCTGTGCTTCAGGATTCGCCAAGCAAACGTATTGGCGGATGTAAAGTTCCAGGTGTTGATCACCATGGGTAGCAGCTCAACGGGCGGAACGGTAGTGGAGCTGGAACTGGACTTACTGGTCGTGCTGTCGAGTTCTTTGTTAGTGGAAAAATCCATTTGGAAACTCTTTCGGCTCACCTGAAAACAGTGGACAGCGTTGGCTTGAGCGTGGACCACTGGGCCAGGCCGGGAAAGACGCCATACGCCAGGCAGAACACCCAAATGCATTTCGCTACGTACGCTTTCATTGCAAATACGTAGATATGTTTTTACCGAAGCTTTGTCTTTTTCAAACTGAAAAATGAGAGGCCGATTACTGCCTTTAAATGCTCGCCTGGCTAACCTCAACTCAGTTGTTTTCTTATCTGCTCTGTTCTGTTGTTTTGATATACTCTCTCTTCCAGAGCCCTATTGACTTTCACTAAACGTGTACTATTTTTCTATACTAAAAGTTTGTACTGACCAGTGTAATATTGTATTCTGTTACTGTCACTGGATTGTAAATCTGTATCTGTATTCACAATAATGTATGCAAAATAAACTAATAAATAAGAAGCCAAGCTAATATAGAGCATTCCACTTCATTTTTAAAGAGTATCCCAAAGGCGCATATTTATATCACATATAAATTGTTTTTTCAGGCTTGTCAACACTACCACAGCTTCGTAAGCAAGTATTGGAGCGAATTTCACAGGACAGATCCCCAGCGACACCGAGACTACAACTTGGCCTGCTTACATTTCAGTGCCTGGGACTTCAAGAAGTGGACAATATAGTAATCGAATGCCTCGACAAGCATAACCATAGCCGAAAATCCGTAATCTTGGGCAGGCGGAATGCAAAACAGTTGCTTGCAGTAACCGGCGATTCAGATGATACGCCCATTCTGCTGAGAACTTCAAAGTCAGTGGAGTTATGGAAATGGAGCAACGGAAATTACACTTTAGTAAGCAGCCTTCTCGACGGGCAGAAGGTGGAGCATATGACGCTGGTGCAACGTGTAGCCGGCATGGAGAACGGTTTCTTGACGATATTGGTTTCATCGCCAGCAGCAGAGATTCGGATTTACAGGTAAGGGTCATTGGCACAACAGTAATGTAGTTTTTAACTGGTTAATATCATTCCACAGATTTACCAGCGACGACTTCCAGCTAGACCAAGTCGTGGATCTTCAAGACTCCCATGAGGCGAAGGAAGTGAGCTTTATGCACCTTCCAGAGTCCGAGGATCTGCTGCTGTGCGTTTCCAATGAACCAAATCAACCGCTCACAATTTACCAGCATCGCGGAGCCTCAGGCTTCCAAAAAATCCTCGGAGATAGTGCCCTGCCTGAGGCTCAATCATTGCACGTGCTCCAGCTGCCCGTCAATAAGCTGCAACTGCTGTCCGTGGCCACGTCCGAATCGTTATTCTTGGTACAACCGCAGTTTACCACACTTTAGGTCACTCAGTTCACATTGATTTCTTCACAATTGTTTTGTTTTTGTTTTTTTCTAAATAAAAATTTACTTTTTATTAACCGTGTTTATGGGAGTTCAATTACGCTGCTTAGTCGTCGCTAGACTCGACGTTCTCCGTCTGCAAGTTCTTGAACGTAGACACCGGCACGTAGGTGACGTATGTGTACAGCTTGTTGGGAGAGTCCTCATCGTCGTTGCGACGGCGGGCCAGACGCACACGGACGCGGAATGGGGTGGACCTAGAAGCAAACGCATACGGGATTATGAAGAATATCATCAAATGCGTACGGTTGTTTATACACACCTGATGCCCTTGGACCAGATGTGCTTGTTCAGACGGGTGTCGATCCTCACATCGGTGGTGCCCATCTCCCGCTCAGCGAACTTGCGGATCTCCTTGATGGCACGGGGAGCGCGCTTCTTGAAGCCGATGTTGTGGACACGCTTCGCCAAGTGGATGGTGCACTCGCGGGTCACAACTTCGTTGATCGCCGATTTGTTGATTTTCTCGCCCTTGGTCTTAGTCATTGTGCTGGTTAGGCCGCAACGGTGCTATTCACTGTCCTGCAAGGTTGAAAGCGTTCAATTAATAAAACATTCACAACGTAAACAACAATATAATCGAGGAAACTTCCGAGCGCCGAAAATTACACAGAAAGTCAGGTTTGGGGGAAAATGTACATTTCAATTGGCGGTATTTTCGATGGGAAACATGGTGCCACCCGGCGATTTGCATATTGTTCGTGCGAAATTCGGATGTTTTTCGATTTAATTTCAGAAAACCCAAATTACGAACCTCTCCGGATATGAAAAGCTACGAAAAAGAAAGAAGAAGAGGTCTCCGGTGTGGCCACACCAGATTATAAAAAAAGGTATTAAAAGAATCCACGAACGGTCACTCTGGGAGCTAGCGTACTCGATATTTGGGGTAATTTTGAAACAAAATATTCGATTATACTAGGTAAATCGTATTTGTTTTAATGTTTTATAATTTCTAATTGTTAAATGGGCATACAAAAAATAGACATTGCAAAAGAAAATTTACCGAATTGAAATAATACATATTCCAAAAATTTCATTTATCGATACCCTAATTCTGCTCTAATGTAAACAATTCAAAATGTGGGAAATTGCAGGTAAATAAACAAAAATTAGCCGCTTATAGTAAGCAATGTATGTACATTTTGTTCCTTGGCAGCTCAACTCTTAGCTGTCGGTCTATTGTGGGGCGTAACCAATCCGTTTATTCGCCTCGGCAGCCAGGGCATTGAGGCGGTCAAAGATACGGGCTCCAAGTGGAAGAACTTCCTCCAGGAAGCCCGCACAATTGGCTCTCGTTGGAGGTACTGGATACCATTCGGGCTGAATCAGTGCGGGAGTGCCCTGTACGTATGGACGCTGCAAAGTGCCAGCATCACAGTGGCGGTGCCAGTGGCCAATTCCCTTAGTTTCGCCTTCACTGCCATAACCGGATATGCGCTGGGCGAGAAGCTGCCCGGGAAAGGTAAGCACAGCAAATAAACCATAATTTATAGATTATTGAAAACTGCTCAACATTGCAGAAGTCGTCCTGGGCACCTTGCTCATCTGCTGCGGGAGCATCCTCATGATCTATGACAAGGTCCTTCAGGAACACGATCACCAGCCACAAAATATAACATTTCAATGAGATACCCTAAACCAAAAAGGCCAATTTGTCTTTATTGCATTCGATAAAAGCATCATTAAATGAATGAATTAATGGATAGGAGAGCTGCCGTCGAAGCGCTTCTTATAAGGCCTTGTGCACCGCCTCCACCAGCACCTCCATGCTTGTAATCGGGGTCTGCGGCGTGATTCCGTGACCCAGATTGGCAATGTAGCGCGACTTGCCGAACTTGTGCACCATCTCGGTGGTCAGGTCGCGCAGCTCGTCGGCCTCACGATACATGTCCTGGGGATCCAGGTTGCCCTGCAGCGTGATGTTGGGTCCCACCACATTGCGTGCCTCGATGGGATCCACGGTCCAATCCAGTCCTATTACATCGTAACCCAGTTCGCTCTGTTCCTTCAGCGAGTGTCCGGCACCTTTGGCGAATAGAGTCTGCGCGGAAACGAAGAAACGTAGTCCCAACTTTTCATCACCAAAGTCATACTTACAATGGGCACAACAGGGATAGCTTTCTTGGTCAGGCGGTCCACCAGCTCATCGCGGATCCTCTTCAAATAGGGGACTGCCCACTGCAGGAACTCCTCCTTTGAGAGGTGCTCTGCGGAGGATTCAAATACTTGGAGCATTTGTGCACCGGCCTTTACCTGCATCTCCAGATAGTCGACAATAGAATCGGTCAGCAGGTTGAGGAACAGCTTGGTGTCCTCCGGATAGTCAGTGAGCCAAGCCTTTGCCTTGGACATGGTCTTGCTGCCGCCGCCCTCGATCATGTAGCCCATGAGCGTCCAAGGCGCCCCTGTGAAGCCGATTAGTGGCACTCGGCCCTCCAGTTTGTGCCGCATCATTGTGATGGCATCGCCCACGTAACTGAGACGGGACAAGGCGCCGTCCGGAGTGAGGCGCTTCAGGTCCTCGGGCACTTTAATGGGCTGCGGCAGGACTGGTCCCACACCCGCGTGCATCTCCACTGTAATGCCAAGGGCCTGTGGGATGACCAGGATGTCCGAGAAGATAATGGAGGCATCGAGGTCAAAGCGGCGCAGCGGCTGCATGGTCACCTCGCAGGCCAGTTCCGGAGTGCGGCAGACGGTGAAGAAGTCATGCTGCTTGCGCAGCTCCTGGAACTCTGGCAGATAGCGACCGGCCTGTCGCATTACCCAAACGGGTACGCGGTCCACCACCTCGCCGCGTGCCGCTCGCAGCAGGTTGTCGTTTTTAAGCACGGGGAAGGGCTGAAAGGAGGTGAATGGAGGATCGGTACGGTCAGTTTGCACAAGCGCCGCTTGCAGCAGCACCATCCACACCGACATCAGTCGAAGTCCAACCGATTGCCGCTGAGACATGATGTAACTGTTGTAAGGCCACTTAAATTGAGAGAAAACTCACCTTGGCGTCTTTCATTCTGACAATTCTGGGGCGGACTTGGTGGAAACTGCCGTGGTGCTTTCCGCTGACGATTCCTATCTAATTTGATGAAATATGTTACGGAATTCTGCAATGCTGCATGAGTGTGCGTTCTGCCGAACTTTGTTTACGTTCCCAGCTGGGCATGGGAGGTGCGCGATAGCTTTACCTATCGAATGCTAACGATATTTTATAAATTTTCAATATTAAATTCTTATTTATTAATTTTACTGTATTATATATCTTGTTTATTTGAAAAATCAAATCAATTCAATGATTTTAACTTCAATTAATAGGTTAGACAAAATAAAATACGAACACTAAGGATTGCTTTTTTTTTTATTACCACAACAACTATCGTCCCATCGCTTGCTACCTGCTCATCTCTAACGACTCTTTGTGCTTCGCGCTTCTCAAATGCGTTGTTTGTTTCGTATTTTCTCCGTATTTTAAGGCTTGCTATGCCGCCGATCAGGAAGAAGGCGAAATTGGAAACAATGCGGTGAGGTGGGCAAGTTGGAGGAGAGTTGCAATAACTAAATCGAGGTCTCCCTTTCTTCCAGGTGTCCAAATAATCCGGTGTCCTTTGAACAATTTAAGAAGCTAATAGAAAACCTGCCCGATATATCCTTCGAAGTGCAACGCGACGGAGTCGCTGGTAAAGGCGTTGTAACTCTGGATGAGTGCGCCTTTTGGTACTACGAAGCCTTCTATCGAAACCCCGAAGTACGCCACAAATATCCTTACAAACTGAGGGCCTGCCCCATGAGAATTCGAGATAAGTTGCTCTCAATGCCCAAGTCTGACCCAGTTGGTGAGTCGTCGACCGAGCATCAAATCGGCAAAGGTGTTATGGTCAAAGTGGCAAGGTATGTGGCACTCATTTCAGACTGTTTCCGTTGCTAATAACCAGGCTTATCCTTAGGATGGGTACGTTCATCTTTCCCGTAACATTCTTCGCCTTCAAGAGCTACGTCAATGTAGATAAGGTTCTCCGTATGATGGGCACGACAAATGAGGAACGGAAGGCTATGCTGGCCGATGAGAATCAATGTGAAATCATCTTAAAAAAATTCTACAACTCGTTCTACATGTTCCCCGATCGGCAGTCTGCTGACATTTTTAAAGACGTATCCTTGCAGTTCTTGGAGGTGCTCCTCAAACATGGTGAACCCCATGATGAATTGGCCAAAAAGTCTGTTGAGAAACATGCCGCGGGGAAGAAGAGGTAAGAAAACAATTTGTATATTCCTCGAACGCATCTTAAAAATTTTACTTTCAATACTTCTCAGACAATCCGCCGTCGTCAGCTTTGAGATGTTCGAGAAATACTTGGAAAATATGTTTGACATTGTGTGGCAGTTGAAGTTGCACGACAGGGATTACGCTGCTTTAGACTTTGAAAAATGCGCCAGGGCCTTGTATCTGGCCTTTTATCTCAAGCCGGAGATCCGCAACAGGTACACGTTTAAGTGGCGACCGTGTTCCTTGGCCATACAGAAGCGCCTGCTAAACATACCCGATGAGGAGTCTGCCGAAGAGCTGCGCAAGAGTTTTCCTCAACTAGTTTCTGACTCCCCGAACGAGGAGGAGGAAACAATCGAGGTAGATACCGAATCACCTGTGAACGTGATAGAGGAGCCAATTTCTGTAGGAGAAGTTCCAAGAAGGTCACTCGAAAATAATAATAATAATAGCTTTGAAAAACAATTAAACCAACCTGCGAAGGAGAATGCTCCACCAAAAGGGTAATACATTTTTGATAAATTTTAATATGAAAAAATTGTTTAATTGTGAATTGTAATATTTAAGCGATCCAAGCTTTGAGGAATTACTAAAGCTTATTCTTGAAGAGTCTTCGGAGGAGTTACAGTAAGTTGTTTTAGGTAATCCCCAAGAGACACTTTTATAAACTCGGCTTTGTTTTATTTGCAGAGAGCAACTCTTTCAAACCGACGTAGAAGTGGATATCGGCAAGTAAGATCAAAATTTTCCAGATAGTGTCAATTTACTATAACTAATGCTTGCATCTTTCAGATCCGGTCGGTTTATGTTTCCCGTTTCGTTTGACACTTTCCGGCGGTGCATCAACTATGCTGAGATTATTCGGCCAATACTCACGCTGGCCCTTACAGATAAATCTCAGCTAGAGGACTTGATCCCCCATCCCCATAATCCAATCTGTGAAAAGATATTTCTTCGCTACTACCGTTCCTTCTATATTTTTCCCGATACTCGGCAGAAATGTGAATACCGGTTTTCATGCCGAAATAATCAGGTCTTAAAGAAGTTGACCGAGTATGCCAAACCGCTCAATGAGAGTGCCTTAAAGACCATGAACGAGCCCAAAACTAAGTGTCAAGAAGCTACAAATGCGGTTCCTGCTGGGCAAAGCAAAAACAACCGAACCGAAGAAGCTGATATTGCCACAGTTTTAGCTCTGGAAGGCCATCAGAATATGGAAAACAAAGAGAACACAAAACACAAGGAAATCAAAGAAAACATCAAAAATGGGCTTAAGGAAAAAGCTAATAAATTGCAAAACCTCCCTGTGACATTTCATGTTTTTAAGCGCTATGTTACGAATTTTAACAAAATTCTTCAACAAATGAAGCTATGTGACGAGTACAAGGATAAATCTGACTCCGAGTGCGCTGAGGAATACTACAATGGATTTTATACATCGCCAGAAATGCGAAATAAGTTTGAGTGTATAATGAGGCCGTGTCCCGCCAAGATGCGTGATGTGCTCCTTAGTTATGCGAAGCAACCGGTGTCTTTGGACTCTTCAAAAGAGTCAGACTGCGTGTGCTCTTCAGATGTTCTGCCAACGGCAACTAATGTAGCTAATCTGTCGGAGGAATCAAAAGGTATTCTAGTAAGGGAGAGTAAGGTCGAAAAAACACACGACAAGCACGTGTCATTTATAGTTTTTAAACGTTATATAAGCAATCTCAAGGAAATAGTTCAGCAAATGCTCCTTTGCGATGAGTTCAGGGGGAAATCTGAAGAAGAATGTGCCCGGGATTATTACACCGGCTTTTACTCTTCGCAGGAAGTGCGGGACAGGTTTCCTTACCAACTAAAGCCATGTCCTGCCAAGATGAGAAACAAGTTAATCAGTTTTCCCACAAAAGTCCAGCACATGGACATGGATCCCATTCCCGAGAAATTAACGGAAAACATTCCTATACAAATTGATGAGGTGGAAGTTAATTCAAGTAAAATTCCTGTACAAACCGAAGAGTGCCTTCCGGGTCTAGCAACTGATTTTCGTCAAAGACATCCCTACAGAAAAGCAGATAAAGAGCTCGTGCAGAAATCGGAAGAATATGCTGTGCCTTTAAACGATATAGCAAGAAAAACAATGTCCGATCAAACGCATGGCGCAGCCTCTCAGAACGAGAGAAACGAATGCCAGGGTAGGATGGTACCACGTGCTTCTAAGGATGAAATTCTGATTACCATCTTGGGCATCCAGTACCGATTTCCCGTATCCTTTCAAACATTTCAAAAGTACATAAACTATGAAGAGCTCAAGGAGGGTCTAGCAACTGGTGGAGATCTGAAAAAAAAGAGCCCAGAGGAGCTGAAGAATATTCTGAAAGACGAAAAGAGTTGCCTGCGCCTATTACGTTCCTATTATCACTCATTTTACACCATGAAGAATATTAGGAATAAGTTGAAATATAACTTCAACGCTGCGCCACCGGAACTCTCCGACAAATTACTCGAATGGGCAAAGCCTATTGATGAGTCTACTGAACCAGCTCAGACTCTGTCGCTTACACAGCCTCCGATTCAGCCCAAGCCAGGAAATCCTAGTGCTCCTGACATTGGTCCAGTGCAGCACGAGGAGGATGCCTCTTCTAAAAAACTTTCCGCGCTTTGTGAACCCATTTGTAGAAGTTCAGAGAAAACTAAGGAGAACAATCTTGCAACTGAAACTGATGAGGTAAAAGTGGATTCAAGTAAAACTCCTGTCCAAACCGAAGAGTTCCTTCCCCAAAATCAAACATCCAATAATTCAGTAGCGGCAATTGGCCAGAAATCCGGGTAAAAATATTATTTTTTATTCAATTACTATTTAAATTAACTATAAATCATATTTGAATTTCAGGAACACATCGTCAAATATTAGCCAAGTGAGAACTATAAAAACTCTGAGAAGGTGAGTATAGTATTGCATTTTTTTCAGACCAAAAACTAACATGTAACATTGCAGTGGCGCTACCTTTGAGTATCCAGTGTCCTTGGAGACATTCAAGCGGCACATCAACTACGATGAGATTGTAAAATCGTTGCTAGAGGAGGATGCACAAAATGAGACCGAGCGGAGTAATCGAGGAAAAAGGTTGTTTCGTAACTTCTTTTGCTCTTTTTACGTTCATAAGGACCTTCGTCAAAGACATCCCTACCGATTTCAAAAAGCAGATAAAGAGCTCCTTAATAAATTGGAAGAATATGCTGTGCCTCTGAACGATATAGCGCGAAAAATAATGTCCGATCAAACACATGGCCCAGCCTCTCAAAACGAGAGAAACGAAGACGAGGGTTCGAATGATGAAACTCTGGTTACCATCTTGGGCAGAGGGTACCGATTTCCAGTATCCTTTAAAACATTCCACAAGTACATAAACTATGAAGAGCTCAAGGAGGGTCTAGCAACTGGTGGAGATCTGAAAAAAAAGAGCCCAGAGGAGCTGAAGAATATTCTGGAAGACGAAAAAAGTTGCCTGCGCCTATTACGTTCCTATTATTACTCATTTTACACCATGAAGAAAATAAGGAATAAGTTGAAATATAACTTCAACGCTGCGCCACCGGAACTCGCCGACAAACTACTCGAATGGGCAAAGCCTATTGATGAGTCTACTGAACCAGCTAAGAGTCTGTCGCAGACACTGCCTAAGGTTCAGACCAAGCAAGGATCTCCTAATGCCGCCACCCATAGACCAACTGAGGCCCCTGTCACGTTAAATGTATTCTTAAATTATATGCTTTTGGAGGATGTGGTCGCAAGAATGCAACAAGAGCCGGAGTACTCCACAATGACAGAGGATGAGTGCAAGTTTCAGTATTACCACTCCTTCTACTCTGACGTCAGCATACGCGATAAATACCCGTTCAAGCTCAAGCCCTGTTCTGTTGAAATAAGGGAAAGGCTCCTAATGCTTTCCCCTCATTCAGATCATACTTACCAATTGAGATATCGGGATCTAGACGACTTAAATGCCTCCAGGGAACGCGAACTAGCGGGGTGAGTAAACAAATATTTATATGTTTATTTTTTTTTTAATATCTCAAACTTAAAATATGATTTCTTTTATAGCAAAGAAAAAATCAATTTTTCCACTTACAGGCATCGCAGTTTACATCTATATATAGATACCAATACTTCCGTAGGGGAGGAACGAGCTTTTCTGGAACGAGTTATTCTTGATTCAACACCAACAGAAGAGAATGAGACAGTATCGAGGAGAGAAGAAACAACAACGAGGGAAGAGACCGCAGCGAGTGAAAAAGATCCAGCTACAAGAAAAGACGATACCTCAACTACAGAAAAAGATAATGAAATGATAGCAGAGACAACGAGAGAAGAGGCAGCAGCGAGAGAACCCACAACGAGTGAAGGAAAGAAAACAACCAGTGAAGAAACGAAAACAACAAGAAAATCTCAAGCGGTCCCTGACAAAGTTATAGAAAACAATTCGCCAAAAGAAAATGAATCGCAGAGTTCGAAGCTAGAATCAGTTTCGGAAAAGATATCTAAAACTAGCAAGAATAACTATAGGGAAAATGACAAAACTAAACATCCAGAGAGTTCATCAGACCTTCCAAGTCCTGCTAGTACCACCAATATAGAAGTAACAAAGACACCAGAAGAAAAGCAAAATAAAGAAGACACAACAAGCCAGGATGGAACAGGGACCAGAAATTCCACAGCAGCTTTAAATGTGTCACATCGGCAAACAGAAAGACAAATAATTTTGGACCAAGCTAAGGAAATGTTTTTTGCCGAAAGTAGCCAAGTAAGGAACACATCTTAAAAAAAATAAATTAACCATTATAAACTATATTTAACCCCAAATAGGATCACAATATGGCATACTTGATCTGCACGAGTCAAGGTCTGAAAAGGGCAATCTGGCGAATATTGTACCAACTAACCCTAGAGGAATTCAAGACCTACACGAGCATTCACAACGGCGAGGACTTGTACAAAACAGATAAGGAATTAGAGCCCTATTACCAGCATATCGTAGACATGGGCAACTGGCCGATAAATCTATACGTTAGGCTGCCCCTTCTGAGGCAGCTGCTCCACAGTAAAGGCGTGGATCTAGGCAGGCTAGACCTTGGTCAGTTATCGCCAAAGATTCTGCACTGGCGGGAGGCGGACGAACACACAAATTTCGATCAGATCGTTGAAAGGCAGTTCAAAGATCGTACTGGCGAGGAAATCGATAGTGTCGAGCAGTGGTTCGAAGAGCGGGAACAGTTCTATGCAGCCTGCTGGCTCCACGATCAGTGGATATACGAGGTGCCTATAATAACGAACGATGCTCTGCATGACGAGAGTTATATTAAAGACCTGCCTTTGCCCGACCTTAATGGAGTTGTATTAAGTGAGTTCTTTTTTTGTGACATTTTAAAACGTTCAGCTTGTAACTAATTTTATCTGTTCGACAGAATCACTCCCTCTTGCAAGAAGCGAAGATGTAAGTAGCCAGACTGAGATAATCTCCATAGCTTCAAGCTCAGATGAGGTGCCAGGTGAGCCTTTTACTTTGATTTATGTTATTCCCAAGACCAACCTTACCTTTTTCCACCTTTGCAGACAGTCAGAGCTGTCCTCCTACTCAGCTCAGCACTATCTCGAACATAGTGGACATTACTACCATGGACATGCAATCCAGCTCTGCACTGCATGATGAGAGCTGTATTGAGGATCGGCCGTTGACCGATCCCAATGGTATTGTATTCTCGTCAGAATCCCTTTCTTATGTGGAAAGGGAAGATGGAAGAAGCCAGACTGAAAATATATCCCAAGGCTCTAGCTCAGATATGGTGCCAGGTAAGCCTTTAACATTGATTTATCATATTCCCGAGATTAACGTTACCTTGCTTTTGCTTTACAGACAGTCAGAGCTGTCCTCCTACTCAGCTTAGCCACACCTCGAACTTTGTGGACATTGCTAGCGTGGACATACAGTCCCAAGTGCCCGAATCCCCACTGGATCCGTTGGCTACTCAAGCGAAGACCATGAGATCTGTCAAGCAAGAACCCATCAAATTCCTTAACAACCTACGCGGCGTCTGCAACACGAATGGCTGCGAATGGGAGCATATTGGGTCTGAGGAGCAAATAGTGAACCTGGATTCCAGTCAAGATGAAGGTCCTAGCTTGTCCTGTTTTGCCATCCAAAAGCCCTCAGAGGCAATATCGCCATACCAATCGTTAGACTCGCTACTGACTGCTACGATGTTTGAGGAAAGTTTTATCGTCGGCGCAGAGGAAGTTCAATCGAAGGAGAGCGATAATATCGGAGGCTTATCAGAACACGAAGAAGCATCCTCTCCAAAGATTGATGTTCTTAATGTAAGTCAGCAGCCTGAAGAGCCAGCAGTTCCAGAGGTCAATGTTATCCAGCAGGCTGAAGAGCCAGCTGTAGAGCGTGCAGCGTGTACAAAGGTTTCCGAGGTCAATTTAATCCAATCGCAGGCTGTAACCTTACCAAAACTACCAGAAACCCGCAAAAAGAAGATTCCGGCAAGCAATGCGGTGCCCAGCAAGCGAGCCCGCTTGGTAAATGACAAGGTGCCGCAGCTAAGACACGAGTTTCGGCCATTGCCTCTGGGTGCTTGCGTCCGTGTTGAGACCGACGTTCTGGGGACAGATACAACTTCTACAGAAACTCCTCAAATTATCCCGACGCCGCAGCCAGAGAACGTACCCAGCAACATGACTCCTTCGCAGGAATTTGCACAGGACAACACATTATTGGAGTCTACGCAGCTGGCGGCCCTCCTAGATGCCTTACCACCTAGCCTTACCGTGCGAAAGGTAAACGAAAAAGAACAAGTTAATGAAAATTTACCTAAGGTTACAGTTCCCGAGCCTACACTCTGGCAGATAGGTATTTTCCGGAAGCTCGAGCGCTATCATTTCTTCGCCCCGTTAACTGTCCAGCACATAATCAAACACAGGATTGAGGGGTGTATGGCAGGGGTGACTTATCAGAGCGCCTTGCTCAAGATCGACGGGAAGCTATCCCATGTGCAGGGTCCCCTGTTAAATGTTCTCTTTCCCCACCTTTCTCCCCGGCTGCGTTTCGATTTGGAACAAGTACTACGCGACTTGCCAGAATTCGTCTACAGCTGTCGTTGGCGGCGAGTGCAGACAGACTCCACAGAGGATCTCCGGAAACGGGTACTATTTGCATTCATGGACCTGGCTCCCGGTTTTGGGCAATTTCGCCTGCAGTTCGAAAATGCTTCGAGAGAGTGGGTCAGGTGCAGCGAAATAGGCCGGTGGAATCCGGCTGAGAGTTCCGCACCGAGGCCCGGTTCCTTGGAGACGGTTATTAGCCCGGGCATACTAGATAAAATGAGGGAATTAAAAGAAATGTGTTGAACTTTATAGAAACTTTTGAATAATAAATATTTTTAATTAGCTAAAGGTTTCCTTGTATTCTTCCATCTTTCCAGATACCAGATCCCAGAAATAGAAGTTAAGGAAACATTTGCTATAAGGTACGTCGGTACAGGGCATAAACATTTATATTTAAAATAAAATATAAATTTTTAACATGTCTGTTGGTTTCTTATTTTCCCAATTATACACAACTAGATTGTTTTGCAGACGTCAAATAAACTTTTCGAATTCCTATGGCTATCGGCTATCGGCCATCGATTAATTGGCGCCTTTGGCAATAAGTCCCTAAAAATTACCAAAAGCGTTTTTTCAATTTTGTAAACAATTCGGAAAACTGACGAGGACATGGATCGCTTGGCGAGGATTTTCTCGCAGCAGGACGAACTAATAGCCCTTGACGATGGGTTTAAGGATGAGTATGAAACCTTTAAGTCCTTGATGGCCTTGCAGCCGGAAAAGCGCCAGGAGCTCGAAAATCTAACAGTGAAATTGCTGACGGACTTGGAGCTGCCGCATGACAGGAAATCATGCGCGTCGAGATCACGTACTCTGCGCGAGGACGGCAACCTCGTTTTCAGGGACGATACCAAGGAAGCGGAACAAATACTGAAAGCTTGCCGACTCTATACGGGCGCTGTCTTTGAGGCGGAGGACTCTTTGGAAGAGCTGGCGCTGGCCTTTGCCAACCGAGGCATGGCTCTGCAGGAGTATGGGTATTATCGTGAGGCTTACGACGATTGCGCCAATGCGCTGGACTGCGGGTATCCAGAGAAGTTGCAGCACAAGGTACTCCTGCGTCAGGCGTTTTGTGCCTGGAAGTTGGAAAATGTTGAGGCATTCGAGAAGCACTTGGCAAGTCTGGAGAAACTGCAGCTGAATGAAGGCTTTGTGCGCCAGGTAAATCACCTCAAAGAGAAGCTGAAGCTACTGAAGGCCCTTAAGAAGCAGCCAGTCACTACAGAGCCGGAGGCTGGCACAGCTTTGGAGGAAATGTAAGCTCACCTATTCATCCTTATACAGTAACCTATTTGTAACCTTTAAATGGCAGACTTACAGATCCTGGAGAGCGTGGTCGCTATATGGTGGCCAAGGAAGCTATACCCCAGGGCAAGGTGATCTTCTCCGAGCGAGCCTCGTGCTTTGTACCCTTGGAACAGCGACTGATTTGCCAGCAGTGCGCCGCCACCTTGATGAGTGCACCTATTCCCTGCTCGCAGTGTCACCAGCGAGTAGTGTATTGCTCCAGGAAATGCAGGGAGGAGCACTCGGGCATTCACAAATACGAATGTGCTGCCTACCGTCGGGATCTGCTAAAACTTTTGGGCGTTTCTCACTTGGCATTGCGCCTGGTCCTGACTTATGTGCCTCTGATGCTGCCGAATCTCGCGGGCTGTACTAGCTCCCAAGCGATTTGGAGTAGTATCATTGAATTGTCAACAACGCCGTGGGATTCAAAGAAAACTGCACCTGAGTACGTGCAAAGCTTGCGCATGAGCAGCCACCTGAAGCAGGCCTCCCAAGCGGAGTTAGTCTACCATATTCTCTGCGCCAACCTTCTTCAGACGTATCTGAAGGAGCACACAGACTTCTTCAGCCAGTTCAACTCCTCATCAGCCCCAGTTGAAGACTGGCAATTGGTTATATCAGCACTGATTCTTCGCTCCGCTGGTCAATTATTAGCCAACGGTCATGTGAGCTGTTCCCTGCTGCCAGTTGGATTGCAGTCCAATGAATTTGCCCTGCTGCAGTCCGACATGTGGGAGAAGCCGCACCACCTGAAGCTCGGGCAGCTGCACAATCTGGCTAATTCGGAGTTAATTACGGCCATCAATCTGCCGTATTTAAGTATGTGCAACCATTCCTGCGCTCCCTCTATTCACACTAAGTTTGACGGGTGCTCGGTCGTTAATTATTCTGTAAGCGATATTGCGGCTGGGAAGGAGATCTTCAATTGCTACACGCGGGACTATAGAAACAGCTTGAAGCAGCAGCGCTCGCAGCCATTGGAGGAAGTCTACAAGTTCCAGTGCAGCTGCGACAAATGCACGCGCCCTGATCCCGATGAGGATTACGTAAGCAACTTGAAATCTAAGGAATTCCTTGAAATTTAAACTTTAAACAATTTATTAGCTTACGTTCCATCGATATCGCTGCGAGAAGCCAAACTGCCGGCAAATTTTTACGCCAGATGTCGGCGGACTTCCACAGAACAATATCAACTGGTGGCTTCTATCCCATGCAGAGAATTCGATTACTTGCACAGTCTGCAAGGAGCGTCAGCTTTTCCCCTGGTATAACGAATACCTGGACCTTGTCGACAACTGTGTGGACTATTCCAAAAGACAGCTGCTCTTCCAGGCATATGATGATCTGGACAAATGGCTGATGGAGCATCACAGTCTCAAGAGGAATCTGGCCGCAGAACTAATTATATCCTGCTTTGTGGAGATAGATGGTAGGATGATCATCCTTTCAAGTTTTACAGAACTCTCAGATTCTATTTTCCTATAGTTGGCAGCAATCTGGAGGATTGGGAGTACGAGACCCTAGCCAAGGTTATCCGCAATCAGCTGAAGGGCACTGCGGCCCAGTGCGGCGCTAACTCCATGGATTACCTTACCCAGATGACCTACCTCTGGGATCTAATTGCCTCAAAGAGATGCAAAAGCAACGAAAAGGAATTGGTAGAGCTAAGAGGTAAGCTGGAATATCTGGCCAGCGAATATCGCGAGGTGTTCTTGAACTATTACAACGATTTTATTGAGCAACAATGTAAATAACGATGATATACACGCTATAAATTCACTAGTTTCGAGCTACAAGCAATTAACACTGGCACTTTTAACCTACAACTAATATCTGAGCTGAGCTTTCCCTTCGTTTAGATAAAGTGGGATGCATATTCGTGGGGCATCACGCCCCGGCGGGGATAGAAGGTGTGGGTGGTGGAGAACTTGAGCAGGTTCGTTATGTCACTCGTGTAGATGTCGGCAAAGCGGAAGAGGCGTCTCGAGAAGTACGTGGGATTGTGATAGGTGCGGAAAACGCTACCAAACTGCTCGTTGAACACGTTCTTGGTTTTGTTGCTGTCAAGAGGTTAAGTGCCTGATAAGTGAAGGGAAAACAATAGCACAAATGAGGGGTTCCCTACCGCAGCTGATCGCGCTCATCCATCCAATCCCTGAGGCACTTCTGGGCCGCCTCACTCTCGTCGTCCTGGGTCTCCTCAATGAGTTGCGTTAGCATTTGCAGCCAGTTGGCGCTCATCTTAAAGTCCACACGGTTCAGCGTCTTGATTTCGTGCTGAAGAATCCAGGAATACATATTCAAGATCTCTGACATACTTAGATCCTTGTAATACCCACCGCCAGCTCACTAATGATGGCTCCCGTCCTCCAGCTGTGCTTCAGGGTAACATCGGCCAGATCACTGTAGGGATGATCCCCGAAATAGAGCACAGAATGACCCCGCCAGCCCTTAAGCTCCTGCAGCTGCCTCACTGAACCCTGCTCCCAGAAAAAAACACACATTAAAATCGTTAGATTTCTCAACTAAAATCACTTACCTCGTAGTAAATTTTACCCTTTTCCAGCTTGAATACGCGATCCCAAAGATGAGACTGTGTTCGTTCGTCAAAAAGCCTTATGGGCCGAGATTCATCCGTGAAGAACTTGGGTTTTCGCGCCTGCACAATGACCACATCGAAAAAGTCGCGCCAGTTGGCGCCCACTAGCCAGGACATGCCACAGTTCCTACAACATACTACTATTAGATACAAAGTATATAGGATCTAGAGCTCCTTGGCCTTACACAAACGAGTACGGACTGTTGGTGACCAGAAAGAGATTCTTGCCCGCCTGCTGTAGCTTCTCAAAGAACTTGACCAGCTTGGGGTTACGTTCGATGTACTTCTCGGTGTTCAGCATCACCTTGCCGTGCATTATGGGGTGGCAGGACCCCATTGCCGTCCTGACGTCATGGAAAACAATCTCGGGATTATAGTCGATTCGATTCCTCTCAAAATACTCAATCACATTGCACAGCAGGCACATTTCAGGTACGGAAAACAGATCGGCCAGCTGCACCATTTTGGAGTTGGTGTTGTGCTGCGAGATGGTGCAAATGGAGCTCGTAAATCATTGATTTTTATTAAATTCCTGATAAGATACGAACCCTATAGCTATTGTTTGGCCCCTCCACATAGGCGATGGGCAGCAATCGGTTGTGGTAAAGCTTCAGCACCTCATCTGCCTCGACTTTGGTGCGACCTCGGTAGACGGAACCCAGCTGCAACTGCAGGAAACTGTCTAGCTTGACGAGCAGACCCTTCTCCACATCATAGTGCAGACCGCGCACCGCAAAGTTGGGCTCATACTCCAGCTCTAGGATGTCGTCCGGGTAGCGAAACCGTTTCACTAGCATTTCCCTTGCCAGGTTATACAGCAGGTCTTCCAGGATCGGCTTGTAGCAGGCCAGCGTGTAGTCGTAGTCGAAGCCATACACCTGCACCTCGCTCAGATCCAGCTCATTGCAGGCGAACACAGCATCGGGGTGCACGTCTACAGGCAGCTTCTTGGCTGAAAAGGTCATCGGATGGGAATGGGGGTGTTGTACATAAATGCGAATGGGACACAGACGGATATTTATAGATCGTGCACATATGCATATGCCTGCTGCGAGTGGTTGAGGCTTACATTGGAACTTCTTTTTGGT
Source organism: Drosophila nikananu (assembly GCA_008042635.1). Lineage (NCBI taxonomy): Eukaryota > Metazoa > Arthropoda > Insecta > Diptera > Drosophilidae > Drosophila > Drosophila nikananu. The sequence continues at coordinate 22,100 of VNJV01000941.1, read as the reverse complement.
GGCTTCGTAGAGCTCTTGGAAATCACTCACTGTTTTCGGGTGCGAGATCTGAGCGGGAGCAGTGGAAGATGCAGCGGAAACGGAAATGGAAGCAGAAGCCCCAGTAACGGCCGCTCCAGCGTCCGACGAAAAAGAGCGGGACTGCCACTGGGCGCTCGAGTTCGATTTGGACAGTGGGGTGGCATTCCAGCTCCGGATGGCGACCACGCTTCGCAGGACCGCATTCTGCCTGAGGAGCGCACTCACGATGGGATTGCCTGCCGCGCACATTTATCTTGCTAGCCAATTGCCAATTAAGCGCGTTTGTTATGTACACCAAGTGGGGGGCGGAATGGGGCTGGATGTGTGACCGGAACCAGGCCCCACGAAAATACCAGTGTATGGTTTTGTTGGGGTTTGAAAATGGGCGACAATGGGCCTCTAAGAATATTATTCTCTCATTTTAGTTTATTTGAATTGATTTAATCTTTAATATGTGCAATCTTATTGTTTGAGTAAACGGATTTTTCTTTACTATATATGTTTAACCTTTTAATTTATTTTTTTTTTTTAATATCAAATATAGCTGATAAAAATTAAAGGTTCTTTAACATGTTCTTACCACAAATCACTTAAAATATTCAAATAAGAATAATCAAAATTAAAATGTTATGTCAAGGTCTGGCAACGACCATTATTAAATTGTGTGACCAACTGCTCAGCTATTTATAAAATTACTAGTTGATGTATTAAAAGCATCGGTGGTATCGATTAGAATATCGATGCAATTCCAGCTCTAATTCCCAAACTGGGTGTTAAAAATATTTTCGGCCAAAATTAACAAAATCAACGAGTGTACTAAAATCTGCAGTGTTTTCTTTAGCGACCACTCGCCTTTTCAAATTACAAATAACCCAATCGAATCAGTGAAAAGAGGAGTGCGACGGGAAGAAGGAAGGAAGAGCCCAAAGAAATTTACTTCTCTGTGCATGTGTGTGCGAGCGTGTGTGCGGTAGTAGTAGTATTTTTTTCATTTCTGTTTTCACTGTACGTGCGATTCATATATTATTTTTCATTACGTGAGCCAATGCAATATTCGGCCGAGGACAAAATTTTGCCCTCGCCCGCCGGAGAAGGCCGACGTTAAATTTGATCTTATTGTTTATTTAATTTGTGCAATTAGATGCTGCCAGCGATGTAGAGCTGCTGATGGCCCCTCTTCCACGGGGGCCGCGGCGATTGCGATGCAATAAGAGTGAATTAGACAGAGAAAAAAAAAACAAAAAAAGCGATAAAACAAGAACGGAGACGACAGGCGGTTGGCCAAATTACGCCGCAGTTGAAAAGAAAAGCGCGAAGAAGAAGCAACAAATACGTCAAATATCTCCCCAATACCACTGCACGGCTCGGATCGTCGTCCCACCGTGCGTGTCCGTGTGCTCGAAAATTCTGGTGGCCCCAGCCCCCAAGAACAACAAATCGAAACCGAAACCAAACAACAACAAACATCCGTTCGAGAATTGACAACTGATACGTAGAATTATGAATGTAGAGAGCCAAGTGAAGACACCGCTAACGCACATACGCAATCTGGTCAAGCACGTGAATAAGCGAAATTTTAATGAAACCAGCGAGCAAATAAAGCAGGTGAGTTTGGCCAATTGTTCACCAATTGTTTTTGTTTCTGTCAACAATAACAACAATAGTGTGGAGGGGTTCGAATGGTGTTGCCAAACCGAGCGCATATATCGCACCTGGCCGCCGTACCAGCGTTGCCAATTGTCCGTACTCACGACTGTCTGCCGAGCACTATTGCCATTTCACTCGCTCGTGCATTTTTGCCGACGCCATTACAGTTTTTTGTGGAGGCAGCGGAAAAAATTTCTCTGCACGGCATTGCGCGAGTTGTTCCCGTTTTGTTTAAGCTAAAAGTTATTTAAAATGTATCAAATTAGACTAAATGGGTGCGAAAAGCCCCGCACTTGAGTCTGGCGAATGTCGCAGTGTTTAATTCGCAGTGAAATAGTGCGAAAACGAGCTGCAAAAACCGAGGCAGCGAGAAGTGGCCAGGCCAAGCCAAGCGATAGGGTTTCGACCCTATAAAACTATCTAATTCCTTTCCTCTGCAAAGCCAACTGCCTAATCGAAATTGAATTTTGTAAGTTCACAGTGCGCAAATAGTGGGAATAATAATTGCAGCAGCTTTCTTTTCGCTGGATTGCCAATATGCCCTCCGTCGCACTCCTTCAGTTTGACCCCCTTCCTTTCTCGCACCGTCATCTCGGCTCTGCTCGGGCTCTCCTCTCCCATGTAAAACGTTTCGCCAGCGAGTGTGAGGGAGAGGGAGCGAGCACTTTTGTGTGTAATTTGTTGTGGAGCAGCTGCGACGACGACGGCGGGGTCACAGCTGTTGTCTCGCTTCTGCGTATACACCGCTGGCTCGGTGCGAGAGAGAGCCTTGAGTCCGGACTCCGAACTCCGCACTCCGGATCTGAATCCGAATTCGAATCCGGAGCAGGCAAATAAAGGGGAAAACAAACCTCAATGTGGGGCAGGCGGCGGCCGGGCTGTCAGTGTTAACACACACAATCTGTCTAAATTTCCAAGTTTGCAATGAAAAACCTATAAAAATCAATCGATCACCGCATATCTAAAGCCATCTTCATCCGCGTCCCACGAAGCCACTGATATGTGTACAACATCGCGGGCCGTAGCGGCCAGGGCGCGTCTACTGGTCGCCAAAGCCAGTACAGCAATGCATAATGTCACTTCTTCATTTTTTGCCTTTTTGCAGTTCGCCAAAGAGCACGGCTTGGAAGCGGATCGGAGCAGCCTGCGTCACCTGTTTTCCGTGATCAACCTCAGCGATCCCGCGCCGTCGGTCACCGTTCAGCTGCAGGCGAAGCTCCTGGGCACGCAGTTGCAGCGTCAGTTGCAAAATCCTTCGTTTGTGTCCAACATATGCTTTGCCTTTGACCAGTACTTCGCGAGCAACCAGAAGGTGAGTATCTACCTCGCCCTCACCCTCACCCCAAGCGATTTTTTTTGTAACGCGATTCCATCTTTCTTGGCCAGTCATTTAAGCCTGCTGCGGTAGCCGATCTTGTTAGCCACGTGTCTCGACTCACCGGCATCAACAAGCTCTGCGAGTGCATCTTTGCGTTGGCCGTGACCCATTCCTCCCATCCCGAGCTCAGGCAGTCAGCAAGGAACAACCTACAGGTGTCCCTCGTCGAGCTTATCGATTCGTACTTGGGCAAGGGCAACAGCAACCCGGCCAGCAGTGGTTTGCAGGAGATATCTTTTGACCTGCTACAGTATTTGCTGTGCTGCCTCAAGGACTACGTGAAACCGCAGCTGGAAGCGGAGTTTTTGGTAAAGCTTCGCGAGGAGTTTCCGCGTCAGGCGGTGCCATTGGTTCTAGCGCCGTTCCTTTACGGCTCCGGCTCGACCACGGCGTCAGCGACGATTACCGGAGCAAGTGCCAGCGAAACGGATGCAGAGGCCGAAGCAACGGCCAGCAGCAACAGCAACAGCTCCAGTTACGAGGCAGATGCTCTGAACGAGGTGGGAATTGAGGATATCTATGACCATTTAAGCGAAATAATATTCACCAACCAGGTAAGAATGGCATAGCAAGGCTAGGAATCCGATCCCTAATCCAATCTGTTGTTTGCAGGGCAAAAATAATATTATGGACACATCCTGGATTAATCTAGTCCTTGAAATCGGTTATGAATTTACATCGAGCGTTGAAGAGTGCAAGAATCATTTGTGTTCCCGCGAGCGCGCCGAGCTTCAGTCCAAAGATGTCGCCAAGATCGTGGGACTTATGTGCCGCCGGCACTCGTCGCTGCTCGATTGTAATGTAAACCTACCGACGCCAGCAAACTTCTGGCCCGGACAGGGACAAGCACAGGGTCAGGGTTCAGGTAATAACAGCAGCGGCGGCTCGTCGCAGACACAAAGTACTTCGCAACAACAGAGTTCCAGCAGCAGTAGCAACAACAACGATGGCAGTGAGGGAAGTGCGAACAGTGATAAGAAGGACAAGAAGGAGACGACGGAGGCCACACAGACATGGAAGCCAGATGTCTTTGTGCAGGCCCTCAAGGAGGTGGTGCCCCAGCTCAACTGGAAAGACGTGTGCATGGGTAATTCACTGCCAGATAGAGTTGCCCATTGAGCGCCTCAATATAATTCTTATTTCTCCTTTTTTTTTTTTAGAACTCGATCACCCCGAGTTCGTGCTAAAGGATCGCATCGGCTTGGACTTGCTTTTAACCATACTGCGGTTGGCCACGGGCTCCAGCTTATTCCCACATCCAGAATGCATTTATCGCCACTGGGCCAACACGGAGGGTCAGCTGTCGCTGATTGCAACTATGCTGAAGAACCCGGATCTCTTTTCGTTCGCCGACTTTGTGTTCAGTCAGCCAACGTTGGACGTGTTGAAAACGGCTCCAGATGCCGACAACAAGGAGATCTCGGCGTGGAAGTCACTGCATCTGGTGGAGGTGCTGCTTTCCATAGCGGACAAGGGATACTATACGCAGGTGCACGAGCTCTTGAAGTTCCCCGCTCAGAATTGTCCCGACGTGCTGTTCTTGGCCCTGCTGCATATCAATCCACCCCTGACGCCGCTCCGCCAGGATTTGTTTAACCAACTGATACCTACGTTCCTTGGCAACCATCCCAACTCCAACGTGATCCTGGCCAGCGCCTGGAGCTCGACGAACTTTCAGCTGCGACCCAACATCATGAATGCCATGTCCGAATGGTATCTGCGCGGCAATGAGTTCGATCAAGTGAAGCTGTCGCGAATCTTGGATCTTGCCCAGGACTTAAAGGCACTCTCCTCTCTGCTAAATGCCCGCTCCTTCCTGTTCATAATCGACCTGGCCTGCCTTGCCTCCCGGCGTGAGTACCTGAAGCTGGAGAAGTGGCTTACCGACAAGATTCGCGACCACGGCGAGCCCTTCATGCAGGCCATGATCAAGGTGCTGCTGCGTCGATGCCCCCAGGTGGTGAATGCCAAAATGCCCGAGGACCAGCTGCCTCCCAAGCAGACTCAACTCTTGCCTGAAACGGTGACCACGATGATAAACTGCCTGCACACGTGCATCAACAGCTGCATGCAGCCGGAAATGGGCGAGATGATCATGCAGATGACCGCCAACGTGGCCATTATGGCGAACAAGGCGCGTGTCCAGCAGCAACAGCAACCAGGACTAGTCCCGCCACCACCACCAAACATATTGCGCGGCCATCGAGGCATGGATCTGCCCGGCGGCATTGTGCCACCGCCACCACAACAACCCTTCTCTGGAAACCTAAATGCCCAGATGTTTGGACCCGGAATGGATCCGCTTACGAACATGTCCAACAACCTGGCAGGCCTCAACCTGAGCGGCCCGAACGGAGCTTTCAATTTTGGCAACATGCTAACCTCACCTTCGCGCTTAATGACTCCGGGGGCCAGTCCCTATCCACTGAACCCCATGCAGATGCCGCAGGCTCCACCACCACCCAATGTTGGGAATCTTGGTCGGATGCTACCCGGTGGTCCCCAACAGCCGACTCCTACGCCCACGCCGACGGCCCCGAATCCTAACAACCCGGTGATGGCCGATTTACAGATACCTGTGTCCAAGGAAGTGGAGGACGAGGTGAACTCGTACTTCCAACGCATCTACAACCACCAGCCCAATCCCACGCTCTCTATCGACGAAGTTTTGGATATCCTGCAGCGCTTCAAAGAATCCAGCAACCGGCGCGAGCAGGAGGTCTTCTTGTGCATGCTGCGCAATCTGTTTGAGGAGTACCGCTTTTTCTGTCAATATCCGGAAAAGGAGCTGCAGATCACAGCGCAGCTATTTGGCGGAATCATTGACCGCAACCTGGTGCCCACGTTTGTGGCTCTGGGACTCTCCTTGCGCTGTGTTTTGGATGCTCTCCGTAAGCCCGAAGGCTCAAAGCTTTACTACTTCGGTGTGACGGCACTGGATAGATTTAGGACTCGACTGCACACATACAACAAGTACTGCGAGCACATCCGTTCCATTCCCCACTTCTCGGACTTTCCGCCACACCTTATCCACTACGTGGAATACGGAATGCACGGCCAGGAGCCGCCGCCACAGAAGCTGATTGGCCTCAGCAACACGATTCCGCCTGTGATATCCACAGGGCCGATAACTGAACCTCTGTACAGGAGCAACTCCATGCAAGGAAACATGCCCGCTGCCACGCCCGGATCTGGACCCAAATCGATCGTAGCGGTGCCCCATGCCACGCGGATGAAGTCCATTGCCAATGCCACCAATATCGACACCCTGCTGGTGGCCAACCAGGAGGAGAAGGTGACGATACCTCCAGAGCCCGTGCAGGACAAAACGGCTTTCATCTTCAATAACCTCAGCCAGCTGAACATCCCCCAGAAATGTGACGAGATCAAGGAGATCATGACCAAGGAGTATTGGCCATGGCTAGCTCAATACTTGGTACTCAAGCGTGCCTCCATGGAGTTCAACTTCCATACGCTTTACTACAACTTCCTGGAAGCTCTCAAGAACTGCGAGATCAATCGCTTCGTGACCAAGGAGACGCTGCGCAACATCAAGGTGCTCCTGCGCTCTGATAAGGGAGTAATCAACTTCTCCGATCGCAGCCTGCTGAAGAACCTTGGACACTGGCTGGGCATGATGACCCTCGGACGCAATCGTCCCATCTTGCTGTTGGACCTCGACTTGAAGTCCCTGCTGGCAGAGGCCTATCACAAGGGTCAACAAGAGCTGCTTTTTGTGGTGCCCTTCGTGGCCAAGATCCTCGAGTCGTCCGCCAAGTCACGCATCTTCCGCTCGCCCAACCCCTGGACCATGGGCATTATGTACGTGCTGGGCGAACTCCACCAGGAGCCGGACCTAAAGTTGAATCTAAAATTCGAGATCGAGGTACTTTGCAAGACGCTCAATCTGGAGCTGGCCAAGCTGCGACCAGTGATCTACCTCAAGGATCCCACGCGAGCTCTACTCATCGAGCAGCAGATGTCGCAGCCAAAGCCCAAGCAACAGGATACCATTGCACCGCCGCAGTCATTGCCGCGAGAACAGCAATCGCCAGCACAGCCGCCTCCACAGCAGCAGCAGCCTCAGCCACAGCCCCAACAGGCTCCTCCACCGGCTCCGCCGACGGATGTGGACGCCCAAACGGCGGCCGCCATGATGATGGGAGCCGGTGGCAGTGGAGCGAACAGCACGCCCGGATCTGTGGCCTCGCCCAATCTGCCCACCGATCCCAGCCAGGTGGTGCTGCCCCCGCCCGAACCGCGCTACGCGTACGTGGACGTGAATGTGAGCAACTTCCAGCTTATTGCACAGCAGCTGGTGCTGCCCCCCAATATTCCATTCCTGCACGCCAATCCAGGAATCAAGCATATCGTTATCAATGCCGTAGAACGCACGATTACCGACTGGCTGCAGCCCATCGTGGATCGGAGCATTCGTATCGCTTGCGCCACCACCGAGCAGATAATCCGAAAGGACTTTGCCTTGGATGCGGACGAGAACCGTATGCGCACCGCTGCTCACCAGATGGTGCGCAACCTGGCTGCCGGCATGGCCATGATTACTGGCAAGGACGAGATTGCCCGTGCCATTAGCCAGAACCTGCACAAGGCTCTGTTCTCGGCGTTGACCGGAATGCCCAGCCTGACTGAGATCCAGGCCGCTGCCCTGACGCTGGCTAGCGAGAATGTGGAACTGGTGTGCGCCTTCATACAGAAGACATCGGCCGAGAAGGCAGCCGCCGAGATTGACAGGCGCCTGAGCACCGATTTCGAGACCCGAAAGATCGCACGGGAGGAGGGAAATCGCTTTGTGGACTCTCAAATCTTGAGCTACCAGCAGGATCGTCTTCCGGAGGCAGTGCGCATCAAGGTGGGTGCTGCTCCAGCTACACTGTTCGCAGTGTACTCGGAGTTTGCGCGAAGCATTCCCGGCTTTCAGCAGATGAGCGAACGGGATATTGCCCTGTTTGTGCCAAAGCCACAGGACCTGGCGCAGCCGAATGTGTTTGCCAACGATGAGAGCAGCATGGTGTACGCCGAGGTGGCCAGCAAAATGGAGGCCTTTATGAACACGGCAATTAACGTGCCGTTGCTGCAGGTGCAGGCTAGCAAGATGCATATGCTCCTCAACGCCTTGATGTCCACACGCCGACAGCGAGACCAGGATTCGGCCTTCAATCTGCTAACCCGTGCCGTGGAAGGCTTGACCGAGGGCTTGATCACTGTGCCCGAGCACATGGAACAAATGAAGCTGTACCAGAACATCCATCTTCGCATTCTCAGCCTCCTGCACAACAGCTTTGGTGCCCCCAACACGGAGCGAGCTGTTACCAAGTGCTTCTTCGATATCCGCGAGGAGGTGCGCTACAACGTGGAGGCGGCCCGCGCCCTCATCACCTCACACTTTGTCAATTTAAATCAGTTTGATGTAATGCTGCGGGATTGCATGGACAATGGCAACAACTACGTGGCCATTTCATTCGGCATCGCTCTCCTGGAGCGTCTGATCATGGAGGACCGAGCGATTAACATTGTGTCGGACAACGAGTTTATGGCCACCGTGGAGCTGCTTGGCAGGCTTACCCAGCACCGCCATCGCTATCCGGAGTGCATTGTGAACGCCATCGAGGCGCAGTGGAGCGGAAACTTCAACTCCAGCGGCGACATCAATCCGTTCAACGCTTTCGAGCGTCTCATGTCGGAAGCCTCCCAATACATTCACTCCGGCATGCATCACGTAAGGGTAAGAATTTTGTTTGTTTGTTTTTATCTTTAAACATATCCCGATTATCTTTCGCTTTCAGTCATGCGACACAGATGATCCGCCAGGATTGCAGGAGAAGACCGAGTTCTTGCTCAAGGATTGGGTGGCCCTGTACACCCAGCAGAACCAACAATCGACTCGAGATGCCCGGCACTTCGGTGCCTTTGTGCAGAAAATGAATACGTACGGAATACTGAAGACGGACGACCTGATCACACGCTTCTTCCGTCAGGCCACGCACATCTGCACAGATGTGGTATACCGAATGTTCGCGGAGCCTAGCCTGCCCATCAACCAGGCCAAGAACAAGATATTCCAATGGATCGATGCTTTCGTGCACCTGATCGCAATGCTGGTGCGTCACTCTGGCGAGGCTGGAAACCCGACGACCAAGATCAACCTGCTGAACAAGGTGTTGGGCATTGTGCTGGGCACGCTGCTCAAGGACCACGAGATGCGTGGCGTGAGCTTCCAGCAGGTGGGCTACCATCGCTTCTTCATGATGCTATTCATGGAACTATGCTCGGCGGACGTGATCCTCGAGACGCTGATGCACAGCATTGTGTCGGCCTTCGCCTACACTTATCACCTGCTGAGTCCCACCTTTGCCCCTGGCTTCTGCTTTGCCTGGCTGGAGCTTATCTCGCATCGCGTGTTCCTGGGCCGCATCCTTGTGCAGATTCCTGGACAGAAGGGTTGGCCGCTTTATGCGCTACTGCTGCAGGATCTCTTCAAGTATCTGGCGCCCTTCCTGCGCAACACAGAGCTAGGCAAGCCGGTACAGCTCCTGTACAAGGGCACCCTGCGGGTCCTACTCGTCTTGCTGCACGACTTCCCGGAGTTCCTGTGCGATTACCACTTTGGTTTCTGCGACACAATCCCGCCCAACTGCGTCCAGATGCGCAACATCATCCTGTCCGCGTTTCCGCGCAACATGCGCCTGCCTGATCCGTTTACGCCCAACCTGAAGGTGGACATGCTGTCGGACAGCAGCAACGCGCCCAAGGTGCTCAGCAGCTACATCATGAACATCCAGCCGCCAAACTTTAAGAAGGATCTGGACTCGTACCTCAAGGCTCGGGCGCCTGTTACTTTCCTTTCGGAGTTGCGTGGACACTTGCAGGTGACCAGTGAGCCGGGAACGCGCTACAACATGACGCTGATGAATGCCCTTGTCATGTATGTTGGCACCCAGGCGATTGCTTTGATTAGGTGAGTGGGTGGTATGCAGGGAAATTCAGGAATATTTTTGCTAATCAATATTACACCATTCGCAGAAACAAGAACTTCGTGCCCAACACATCGAACATTGCACACAGCGCTCACATGGACATCTTCCAGAACCTGGCCGTCGACTTGGACACGGAAGGTCGCTATCTGTTCCTGAACGCGATTGCTAACCAGCTGCGCTATCCCAACAGCCACACGCACTACTTTAGCTGCGCGGTCCTCCACCTGTTCGCCGAGGCCAACTCGGAGGCCATTCAGGAGCAGATAACGCGCGTTCTGCTCGAACGATTAATCGTTAACCGCCCGCATCCGTGGGGTCTGCTCATTACGTTCATCGAGCTGATCAAGAATCCCATTTACAAGTTCTGGGATCACGATTTTGTGCACTGCGCACCGGAGATTACCAAGTAAGTTGGGCTAACCAGGGAAGTCATGTTATGGTTGTGTAGTTTGCCGTAGATTCATAGAGCGCTTGTCACTATTGGTAGTACTTCCTCCCCATCTTAATTACCATTTACCTCGCCTTCTGCTTTCAGATATTTCGGTGATTGCTTGATTGTATTCGATCGGGCACTGTTGAATGGCATTCAGTGTGCTACGTAGCCCAGGGAGCAAGAAAGCGTTCCAAGCAAGCCGACCAGTTCCCACCATCCATCCCACTCTTTTCTTTTTTTGCATGTTCACCTTTTCTTACACATTCGTTTGTAATCTCGTCTTTTATACAATTATTTTAGCATCAATCTATGAAAATATAACAATTATTTACTAAGCAAATAATGGGGTCTCTAGTCTAAATGTTGTTACGCAAGGAAGAAGTCGTTTATATTAACCCATGATGTTCTTGATGTATTATTTGTAGGCTCTTCGAATCGGTGGCTCGCTCCTGTTTAGCCAAGTCGAACGTCACCCAGCAGCTGAACATGCCAGTCGTCGTCGATGGCGAGGGCCAGGAGGTGGTGGCCAACATCAACTGAGAAAACGCCACCGTCCGACGCTTCTGCCTGGAGGTCTGTGCGCGACCCAGACGCAGGCAGTAGCACTCCCTCCCACACCGCACTACTACCAACAATAACTGCGTTTAGTTTATAGTGAATCGTTTTTTTATTAAGGATACAGTGAGATCAGCAAACAAATAATTACGACAACAGCAACAATAATAACACAACCAGAACCAGGACAGCAGGCCAGGCCAACTGCTGCGGCGAAAGTCGAGACTCGACTTGTATTTAAACGAAGGGAATAACGATAACATTTTAAATGCGCCTCCCCTTGCCCCAGGGGAATGTTATAAATTTTTAAATTGAGTTGTATTATAAAATCGGTAGATGAAAGGCGAAAAAACTGTTGATTACAGATAGAAACTTTGTAAAGAAATCAAACCAAGCGATAAAAAAGAAAGAAAGAAAAAAACGAAATAAGTATAAACAAAAAAAAAAGAGAAAATCGAAAAAAGGAAAATAATTTTCTACAAAAAAAATTGCAAAATATGTACAATGAGAAAATGCGACAAAAACTAACAAATGCGATGTAAATATGTAGATTGTTGTTGCTACTACAGAAAACATTCGGCAGAAGGCGAGACAGCAAGCAACAGCAGCAGCAGCAGCAACTAGATCAAAGAGAAGATGCAAAAGACGTAGCAACAACAGCAGCCACAGGAAAACACAAGACACAACACAACAGCAAATGCTAAGGAAGCGAGGGCGAAGAACCGGCAGAAGAACCTACTCTCAGGGCGGACACTGAGAGGCAGATGAGTCACTTACCAACTCAAGTTGTCAATGTAGCTGCCTGCTCACCTCCTCACTTGCAAATTCTCCTTATCTTTAGTCTCTAAGAGCGCGCCCCGCCCCTCAGTTAGTCTTCTCGTATATACGTTAACTTTTAAAGTGTTTCCGCACAAAGCCACAAAACAATTGTAACAAACTACCAACCTACGTTTGATCTTCATATTAATTTTGTTTTTTTATACCTACCTACCTTTTATTACGAACTGATGATCATTATTAACTGAAAATGGAATTAGCATTGAGTACACATCTCTTAGCTTGTTAAACTTAAAGTCGGTCGGTCCTCCCATGTAAAGTAAGAGAACTGTTAGTATCAGAGAGAGAGAGAGTCCGGCGAAGGGGGGTCGCAGCCATAGTCTATAGAGAGATCTATATATAAATATATAAAGTATGTATTTCTAAATATAAATACGTAATGTAAATCGATTATGAATGCGACGCCGGCAGTGGGAGACATTATCCTAGCAAGTTATGTGTACCCGCTCCCGCACCCTCGGCAGCAACCCCACTCTATAGTTTTATAGTCTCTGCAAACGAAACACATCCCTTCGTATTTACGCACGCGTCAAATGTATTTTGTATTTTGAATTTAACCCAAACTGAATTGAAGCCCCCGAAGCCGATCTGTAGAAAGCGAAGAGAGTGAAGAGAGTACGTCTCGGTTTTCTAGACAAAGACCCGCCCCTCCCCCAAACTCATTTATAGACTAATTCCGTTTGCAATTGCTTAGGAGGAAAAGTATGATTATGTATATGATGATGATGATGATGATTATGGTTATGTTCACCGACCGACAGACAGACACAATACAAGAGTAACATTCATTAACGAAGGATGCGACACAAGAAGAAACCACAACAAATCTACATTGATATAAATAATAATCCATTACAATCGAAATAAGTAACATTACGCATTAAGAGATCAATATATATATATATAAAAAATTAATATGTATACAAAACAAATATTAAATGTATAAATGGCAAAATTTTAAAAAACCTGCAGCCTCTACTTTTTCCCCTTATGGCCAAGAAATACATATAGTGGTGCGTGTGTGTATCTGTGGGTTAACACTTAAAAAAGCTCATTTTATTGGAGCAAACGTATATACAGCATAGCATGTATGTACTCTCTCGTGTACATATGTACCCCATTTCCGCGCCCAGGCTTACATAACGACCCACCGCCACCCCCCACCTGGAATGGTTGGTTGGTGGGTTAAGTAAACACAAATGTCGATAAATGCCGAGTGCGGAGAGAGCGGTTACAGCTTGGAAAAGCGAACCGAACCGAACTGAACTGAAATGAAATGGAATGTACGCCTGTATGTCCGTGCGTGTATCTGTGTATCTATTGTGTGACACGAATTCAGCATTAATTGAAATGCTGCAGTCATCGCAGTGCCAGTGCCAGTGCCCCCGCCTCCCACCCCTCCTCGTGTTTTCGTTGCCAATTCACATGAATTTGTCATAAGGCTGATATGACACAAACAAACAAACGACTGAAGAAGACGAAAAAAAATCAAGCAACCAAATTGTGCACAGCGAGAAATTTCTGGTTCATTTCACAGTTTCTTTGCAAGATCACCTGGCTAGCAAGGGTCTCCTGGAACTCCTAGAACCCAGATCAATTTAGCCAGTTTTTCAATGAAGAGTTAGACTCCAGTCGAAATCCTGAAGTTTAAAGTCAGAGGCCCACTTAAAGTTATCTTATAAAAACAACTTAAATTGCTTTCCTTTCTAAATTGGGTTTTTCCATTAGCTGTGATTTGATCAAGTCGAAAAAGATTTAACCAGGAGTCTCAAAAATTATTCATTATGATTGGAAAACTCAGCTATCTTTGCTATCTATCTTGTGGACTTTGGCGGTTCAAGTTGCAATTATTATAAGCATATCTTGGTGTTTACTATTTGAAATATTATAATTAATTTTTTAATTAAAACATGTTTTTATAGGCTTTCTGTATATCTAGGGATTTCGCCTCAAGATCTCCTTTATCTTAGTTTGAACTTAGAAAAGACTACCTCCAGTTCTTATAAATATTAAGTTGTAAGTTTATAACTTATAGTGTTCGATTGACCTTAAAAAGTTGCCATATTTTTTGCTAATGTAGAAAAATGTAAAAAAAAACACTACACAACGAGTTGGTTTTTGGGGCCTGTGTGTTTGTGTGTATCTCGTCTCTATGTGTGACCGCTTGGAAACAGAATGTGGCACACTTAGCGCTCTGTCGACGTCCCTGCGCTGCGCAAAAAGTCCCCCTTGCCCATGCGGTGTGTGTGTGTGTGTGTAATGGGGCCCACCAGTTTCTTCTGTGCCAGGTCCCAGTCCATCGGTATCCGAAAGATACAAAAAGCGACGCTGCAGCTTTGTCGCCTCGCTCCGCGTACATGGCCATTTGAATCCGCTTAGAAGTGCGCCCGCGCGCTGCCGAGCGAAAGAGACGAAGCAGCGGCAGCGGCAGCGGCAGAGCGGTTTCGTTAAAAAGCTTCCAGTTTGCTCCAACACACAGTCACGTGGGGCCGCGTATCTGTGTGTGCCCGTGTCCGTGCCCGTGTATCTTTGTATCTCTGTATCTTTGCGGGCGAGCTTCGGCTTCTTGGCCGCTTTTTGCGGCTGAGCTGAGTCAGCAGCGAGCAGGCACCATTAGTTGGAGCACATTTTGTGTATGCTGCCATTAGTTTTTTTTTCTCTTTCCCCATTTTTTCTCTCGAGGTTTTCTGTGGCCCTGCACAGATACAGATTCATTTGCCATGGAAAAAAGGCCTTACGCAGCCAAGAACCAGACCGCAGCAGCATTTCTTTTCCCACAGAACTGCATCCACTGCTTCATTATTGACCCAGTTTCCCCACTAGGCTTTCACAGCTGCTGCTGCTGCTCGCTCGCTGCACAGCCTCTGAGCGGCCAAAACCCTATGATTAAGCCAGGTCCAGTTCGAAACTAGACCAGCGCATAGAGTCGCCTCTTGGCTGCACACAAACAAAAAATAAATTTAAAGCGGCGAGTCCCCCTCGTTAAACAGAAATTGCAGCGGAAATTGTCCGAAAATAAAAATCTGGCGCAGGCCAAAGTAAAATCGGAAATGGAGGACACTTTTCGAACTCCTGCCAACGCGTTAACCCGTTACCAAGTCTTCCCTTTGGTCATTCCATGAAATTGCCATTTGCTTCTGGCAAGTGTAATCGTCAATCACGATTTTTTTTCGTGGCAGTAAATGGAAAACATAATTCAATCAGCCAGAACGGTGCCTTCAATCGAAATTGCATATTTTAAAATGGCTTTTCTTCGTTCTTTTGGGAAATTCAATAACTTGAGAATGAGCAGGGGAAAGTTTAAATAAAAAGAAAGATTTTCAAATAGTATAGACGTTAGTTAAAGGGTTTTTGATCATAACTTTGCTTAAACTCAACCGATTTCAGTCTAGTTTGGTTTTTTCTTCTTAGTTTTGATAGGAGAACTTTTCTGCATTCAAAACTGGATTTCTAATTTTTGACAATTTTGACGTTCTTTTCGCCTAAAAATTGGTAACACCCTAAAGGGTTTTTTGGTCATAACTTGGTCTAAACTCAACCGATTTCAGTCTAGTTTGGTTTTTTCTTCTTGGTTTTTTTTGGAGAACTTTTCTGCATTCAACACTCAATTTCTAATTTTTGGTCAATGTTTGAAAATTTTTTGAAAAAAATTTGTAAATTTTTCGTCTAAAAATTGTTAACACCTCAAAGGGTTTTTTGGTCATAACTTGTCAAAATAAGCAGTATTAACTTAAGGCTAATTTCCAAACATTGTTGAAATCAAGAAACCCTTCAATTACTTCTATTTCCATCTGATTTTCTCTCAGTGCTGCACTGATTGACAGAGTTCCCCAACGAGATGCAGTGAGTCTCTTTGGTCAGCCACTTGAGGGCATTCATGTGTCCCCACAAATCTATGTTACAGATCCTCTCAGTGGGAGTACCAACCCACCAACCCTCTAGCCACCGCTGGGGCTTTTCCCTTCGGTTCCCTGACATTTGTTGGCATATTCCCCTGGATATATATGAAGGAGCACATTGCTCCATTGGCGCCCCCTGTCTGCAGTCCGCGATTGATTGAATGAATGCAACACACACTGATTGACTGATTGAGGCTGGCTGGCTGCCTGGCTGCCTGCAGGTTGTCAGTGGACGCTTTGCATTGGCCGTTAATTGAATTCGCCTCCAGGTGGCATTTGTCGAGGTGGAGCTGCTCCAGCAGGAAATTGCACAGCTTGCGTTCAATTAGATGGAATTCGATTTGTCCCAACCCGCTCCCCATGCGAAATTCATTTAGCTCTGATGCATTTTAATTGGTTCCTCCCTGTCCAGGAGTGGAAACATGAAAACTACATATGCTGGAAACCCAACTGATCCTAGGCATAGGGACCAATGCCAGCGGCGCGTCCCATCAGAGCCGGAATGTTGCTTTGCTCATAGTTGCCGCTGAAGTACTGGGCATAGGGTCCCGAGGCGTACACAGGCACATCATCGCCTCCATGGGACTCGGCGTCCAAAGGAACCAAAGTGGGATGCCGGAAGTTCGGGTCTTCCGTCAGCTTCTCCTTAAGCAAAGCACGACCCTCGGCGCGATTGTAGGCGGATGTATAGCCGGGTCCATTGGCATACGAGAGGATGGTGTAGGGCAGTTCATCGTCAGCCAGCTGGGCCAAGCCAGTGATCTCCTGGTCGCGGAACTGCAATGGAAAATGGGGTTAGTTATAGTAGGTTTTATTCAGCCTGAGATCCCTCCTCACCGGATATCCGTTGATGGACATGACATGCCCATGATCGGCAGTGACCACAATTAGGGTATCCTCCTCGGAGGTAAGCTCACGGGCCACTTGCACAGCTTTGGCAAACTCGGCGGTGTCCTCGAGGGATCTCCGGGCGTAGGTGTCGTGGTGAGCCATGTCGATGCGAGCGCCCTCGACGAACAGGAAGAAACCCTCGTCGTTGCGTCGCAGCACCTTGATGGCGGCCTCTGTCAGCTCGCTCAGCGAGGGATCCGCCAACTGGCTGCGTTTCCGGTTCCTGTCGCCATTGTAGGGCAGGTGGGAGCTGGCAAACAGGCCCAGCAAATAGTCCGTATTGTCCAGATCCACCAGGCTGAGACCCTTGCGACTCCACACATAGTTGGCGGAGACATTGGCTTCCTGTTTCTGGGCCAACCAATCGCGGATCAGGTGCCGGCCATCGGTTCTATAGCCCGGATAACCCTCTTCGTCGTTTACGGTGGTATTGATGAAGTTCTGCCGGCCACCGCCGAGAATGACCTTAAGGCCCTGACCCACCGGTTGCTCCACCAGCTGGCGGGCAATGTCCAGTGTCTGCTCGGGATCACAGTTCCTGTTGGCCACCTCCCAGTCGTTCTCCCAGTTGCGATCCGCGGTGTGGGCATAAACGCCGGCTGGCGAGGCGTGCGTCACCCGGGCGGTGGTCACCAGACCCGCATTCTTGCCCGCCGCCTGAGCCCACTGGGCAATGCTAAGCACCTGGTTCTCCTCCTGTCGGTCACCGTCGCAGTTGTACCGCTGAACATTTGCGTTTATGCCAATGGTGCCGTAGTTGCCCTTGACGCCGCCCAAATAAGCGGTGGCCGTGCAGGCGGAATCTGCCACCTGTCTGTTGACGCAGTACGTCTTGGACAGACCCGTGTATGGGAAGCCCTCGAAGTACACCTGCTCTGCACTGTCGCCGAGCAGATTGCGAGTGGCGGTCACCGTGTGCACGGACATGCCGTCGCCCAGGAAGAGGATCACATTCTTGGCTTTGTTCGTGTGCGCTGCCTGGGTTTCAGCCAGCTTGGACAGCAGCTTAGCCTGTGCCTTGTCCACCCAGTATTGGGTTTGCTGCTCCTCGGCATTCTTGATCGGGTGTTCTTCGGGGTCGAAGGAACGTCCTCGTGGGTGGTCTGCCAAGAGAAGGGCAAGAAACTATGTAAGAACCTCTATAAATCTCTTCGGGGACTTGGGGGATTTCTAATATATCACCGGGATTACGGGGGTCTTATCTCTACGCAAGGTTTGGCATGTATGTACTTTCTGATAAGCAGCTATTTTCTAGGAATTTTTAGCTTAACGGAAGCACTTTCTTGAAGTTTAAATATAACCGGGAATTGTATTTGAAGTTCTGGATAACAAATATCCGGAAAAACTAATTAGATTTGGTGGGAAAATAAAGTTAGCTTGTGGAATTTTACTTAATGAAAAACATTAAAATATGTAAGATATTTGTGTGTAAGATTTCTGAAATTTTAAATACATTTCGATAATAAAGGTGGGATATATAAATCAATAAAGTTGTAACTTATGTATCTATCTCGCTCTTAGTCAAGTCTCGAACCAATGGTTTGAGAAGGTAATATTCAACTTTTTAATGCTCATTTTTATTTCTACATAATTTTTCTTACTTTTTTATTAAACTCAATCTAAGTAATCAAATTCAATTTCAAGACCCAAAGCTATCTTTGTTTTTCCTCCTTAGCAGTAGGTTTTTCCTGAGATTCCCATTTCCCAGGACCAGGACCAGGAACACCTTACCCCTTTGCCCGCTGACACTACCGCTCAGCCAGACGGCGACGAGGAGGACGACCAGAATGAATCCTTTGGCCATTTTCCGCTAATCTCAAGTATCCCCTAAGCGAGTTGTGTGGAGGCCAGAACTGGTTTGCAGACTGAACCGACTGACCGGAGCCCCGGGAAGTGACCATCGCTGGCAGCTTATCGGCATAAGGCATGAGTATCGCAGAGTAAATCTAATCAAGGGAACTAATCTAGACGGTTCAATTCAAACATCATTTATGGCCAGGCCAAGAATCAGTTAACAGAAGTCGTAGAAGGCGACCAGCCCATGGCCAATGCCAAAATATGCTCACGTGCCCTGGCCACAAACTTTATGAATCTCAGTGACTTCAACGACTGATTGCGCATAGAAAGAGTCATGTAACGATGTCCAGGGAATCAGGAATCAGTCAGGAGTCAGGAGTCAGGAGTTAGGAGTCAGGAGTCTGGAGTCAGGAGTCTGGAGTCTGGAAAACCCACCCAAAATCCAACTTTTCTTTAACAATTCCCTTCCGTTTCCCTCTTTTATTAATGTTTTTAGCAAAGACTTATTTTAGAATGTGTAATTTTATGGTTTCATTTGGAATTTTCACCACTACAGCCTCTGTTGCCTTTGGTTAAAAGAATTTTCGAGTTTGCATTGTTTTTAAATTTCTTGTTTGCATACTTTCGGGCCAGCCGGGAAACCACAAAAATAGTTGAGGAAAAACTAAAAAACATATAAGAACAACTTTCTACAAAATAGTTTTGGCCAAAGCCACAATGGAACCTGTAAATTTAATAATCTAAAAGAGGAAGAGAAGGAAGAGTGATTAAAAACGTATCTCCCTGAAAAGAATTCAACCCACCGAAGTAAAGACCGGCAGTGAGGGAGCAAAGAATGGCACCTTGACTGTGATGGGTCTCTGGGCTCGCAGGATAATCAGGAAGACCCTTCGACGTGTCTCCCGATCCCATTTATACCAGGCGCTGCTGTAGGCTGCCTCTCCCAAAGAAAGGCTCTGCAGGGATAAGAGTTTAGAATGGAAAAAAAGATCTAAGGAAAATAAGGACTCACCTCAGTGGCCATTTCCGTGCCACCATAGCAGTAGAGAAATATAGCAGAGGAGACAGTGAAGGTGTATACCACATAGCGGATGATATTGTAGCCGGAATACTAATTCAAAATATTACAAATTAAATAATTAAACTTGTAAATAGGAGTATGCTTACTAGAAGTATATCAATCACGCTGGTGGCTATCACCACGCTGGCGGATACAAAATGAACAAAAGTAGGAGCTGCCATCATGGCCGAAAAACGCTCGACTATCTTTTCGATTTCAGTGTGACGATCCACGATATCAGCCAGGCGCTGACAGCATATTTCACTTTCCCTAGGTGAAGGATCTGTAAAGAAAAGAAGAAGGAAGATAAGTAAAGATACTCGTTCTGAAGCTCAAAAAGGCATGAAAATGATTCTCTTATCCTTTCGCTTTGCCTGAATCTGGTTTCAAAATATACGTATTTTTACCTTGAATGGGCCAGAGTGCATCCTGGACATCCCATTGCAGAGCCTGCAGCAGAAAGGCCACGTAGAGAGTAAAACCAAAGAAGAAACCATCGGTACCAGCAAAGGCATACACTGTGACCTGGCCACTCCAAGTGGAGTACAGATAGAAGAATGGAAACCAAGGCATTCTATGGGCAAAATCGGGGAACCTAAATCATCATTCGAAAACTCAACTCATCACAAATATCTCTAAGTAGTCTACAATTAACCAAACTCACAGCATTCGAAAGGGCATATCGAACTTGAACTCCTGCCGACGCCGTACGTACATCTCCCAGAGGGAACGCAGGACAAAGGCGCCGGTGGTAATGCTGCCCATAGTAAACACCAACATTCCACACCTAGTGGCCATCACATAGCAGCTCCTTTGGGCCACATCTCGCCGCTCGTCCCGCCTCTTCTCCTGCTCCTCGATTAGCTTACGGATGCGTTCCATCAAGGCAGCCACCTCCTGGCAGCGCCACCACATCCAGCCGAGCTTAAAGAGTGTGGTCAGGCTGCAGGCCAGCGGACAGAAGGCGTCCATGGCATCCACAGGACTGGTTCGCAGGTGACTCCAGCCAAAGACGAACTCCGCCTGGCAGCAGTGCGCCAGATTCACAAAGTTGAAAACCAACCAGATCATTTGCCACCACGACAACTTGTGGCCAAAGCCCAGGCCCAGCAGACCAAAGGAGTATCTGGTCACGAAGAACAGATGCTTCGCCAGCGGATAGTTGCGGTCTAGAAATCTCGGATACATGTCGTTGCTTCTGGTAACAGCAGCTAACCCTTTTATATAGGATCAGCTCTAATGAGAAGCTTTCACTAATTACTTAATTATTGTTTTACCCATGAAGGACACGCCACCTGGCCTGGTGTTTAATGACAGGATTATGTCCCTAATTGAGTGGGCGACAGACCCAATACGCCCACCGAACACACATGTCATTATGGTCACAAAGCGGTGTTATTTCAGGGAACTAAACCTTAATAATTTAAAATTGCTTAGGGGAAGAGGTATTGCCGTATAACTTAACTTACCTCATATTATTAGTAAAGATTCACTTGCTTCTAGAGAGCTACGGGTACATTGTGATTCTGTAAACCTTAATAAAAACAGTACATTAAATGTTTTGATACCAGTTGGATGTTAGGGGGAGTCGCTGGGAGGTGGGTTCCAAATAATCCGCTAAAAACAAGGCCACAGCAGCTATGGCTGATATTCAACATCCCCACTAATGGCCATTTTGTATTAATCCAGAATTTCGATTTTAATTTGATCAACATCGGACTGCTATATCATAAAGCTGCCATAGAAACGATTGTTGAATATAGAGGAAAATGAAAAACTGTGCAAGTAAATCTGTAACTGTAAAACTGTAAATGTAATTAAATAGGATATTAAAAAAACCGAATTTTTATTATGTTTATATGAGATTTATTGAACTCCTCTTAATTATTCTTTTCATTTGATTAAATTGGATTAAAGTATAATGATCTAATTGTAAGCTGCAAGGGTATACAAGCTTCGGTGTGCAGAAGTTATCTTCCTTTCTTGTTAAATCTCTTGTTTGCATACTTTCGGGCCAGCCAGGAAACCGCATAAATAGTTGAGGAAAAACTAAAGAACATATAAGAACTCCTTTCTACAAAATAGTTTTCGCTAAAGCCACAATGGAACCTGTAAATTTAATAACCTAAAAGAGGAAGAGAAGAAAGAGTTAAAAGGTATTTCCTTGAAAAGAACTCAACCCACCGCAGTAAAGACTTGCAGTGAAGGAGCAAAGAATGGCACATTGACTGTGATGGGTCGCTGGGCTCGCAGGATAATCAGGAAGACCCTTCGACGTGTCTCCCGATCCCATTTATACCAGGCGCTGCTGTAAGCTGCCTCTCCCAAAGAAAGGCTCTGCCAGGATAGCAAAAGATTCATTATGGAATGGAAAAAAGTCCTATAGAAGGTATGGACTCACCTCAGTGGCCATTTCCGTGCCACCATAACAGTAGAGAAATACAGCAAGGGAAACAGCGGAGGTGTACACCACATAGCGGAGGATATTGTAGCCGGAATACTAATGCAAAATATTTGAAAATTTAATAATTAAGCATGTAAATAGAAATATGCTTACTAGAAGTATTTCAATCACGCTGGTGGCTAT
>VNJV01000939.1:0-10241 GCA_008042635.1 Drosophila nikananu | reverse complement strand
TCCCCCATCAGCCTGGAGAACAACAAGGCACATCTCCGCCATGTATTTTCGCGGCAGCCGCATAAACAAATACAGAAAACACACACAGCCACCGAACAGAAACGCCAGCCACACATTGTATAATCCGGTGAGGGCGGGGAAGGGTCGGGATCGGTATCGAGATCGAGATCGGGAGCAGGGACGGCATAGGGGCTAGGGGACGGCGACACACACATGTGTGTATCTGCGGCGGCCTTCCCTTGGAAAGTGAAATGTAATTGAGTGCGCAGACCCGACGCGCTCGTTCTAAATTCGTTCAATTGAGTCGAAAGAAGTATCTCAACGCCTGGCGGTGCCGCAATATGTTGCATAGTTTTGAGCGCCCCGAAAAAATCCATGAATATCATTTTGGAAATCCATAGGAAACTCTTGAGATAATGCTGAACACCGGGATAAGAACGGGTTTGTTATAAATTAACAAGTTAATGCTGCTTCTAAATTGGCATTCTACTTAATTATTCATAAATATGATTAAATGAGGTATATGAGACCTAAACACCTAACCCTATATCCAAAAGGTTGTCTTGATCAGTATGTTTATTTATTATTTAAGCTATTTATAATGACCATAATTAATGTCTTAATTTCCTGTATCCTAGTTTGGCTAAGAAAATAATTTTAAGGTTCTCAAAAACGAAATAAAATACAGTATATTTGTATTAAGTTGAGTGGTTTAGGCGTCCATTGAGGACAAACATCGTGACACGAGATTTATATATATTAAGATGATATAATTTAATACCTAAAACACCATAAATTATACTCGTTTCTTACAAAATATTTCATAAAAAGTGCAATCAATAATAAAAATCCACCAAGAAAAATCGAGTAATATTTCACTTGCCTTCAAATCCAACTACCAATTCGTTACAAGTTATTAACTTTAATAAATAGATGTAAATTTCGAATAAGAATCTATACCTCGATACCCTGATACTGTGAAAAATACACATTTCTTCATGCTCCGCTCACAGTTGAAAGTCGGGAATGGGATTCATTAGGCACAACAATACCTCACTAAGTAAGTTAGCAGTTATTAATTATGGGCTACTTATGGTAAATGTGAGATGGCCCAAGGCGGTGGCACAACCAGTAGCTGTGGCCAACTCGGAGTGGAAGGAAAAGAAAGCCCCTCTAATGACAGACACTCGACGAGAAAAGGCCATCAAAGCACACACGCTGTGAGCCAAAGACAATGGCATCGTTTAGCACGTTTAGCGTTTGTCTCCATGGCGACCTCAAAGGGGTTGACCAAACAATGGGCTCTGAGGGGACTTTAGCCGAAAATCGAAAACAATTATCGATTATTGGCTATCAATTGTGGCCGAGGGGCCCGTTTTGTGCCAAATGGCGTTACGGCTGACTGATTAATTGATGCTGCCGCCCGGAATGGGAGGATCCCCATGAGTGGCTAGCATAGTTTCAACAGTTAACAACCTCGTAAAGCCGGGGATCGGGAAGAGCTGGCCACCAGCCACCAGCCACCGGTCGCCGGTGTATAGTCATAATACTTAAATTTTATGCACTCCTGGGCAATCCTCCCTGCTCCCAGCTCGCAACTCTTCGGGCTGCCGATTCCCAGCTTCCGTATGGCTTTTCAATTTGGCCAGAACGAAACGCAAGTTGTTAGCGTTTCGAACATAGAAATAAATATTGGAAAATTGGCGCAAAGTCTGGACCCCGCTCTCGCAGCCTTTGCCGCTGGGTATGGGAAATGGGAAATCGGGAATGGAGACCGGCTTTTGGAGACACAGGATCCCGCGGACGGAGCTGGGCGACACGATCTGCAACGATCTCGCCGAGATCTCGTGCAGAGCAGCCAAACAGCATAAAGTTAATTGCTAATATGATTAATTGCACATTAACATGAATTTTTATTGCCAATTATATGCGAAATATGCCAATGGGAAAATGTTTTCGGCCAGCAAATTTTGCCCCAAAAAAAGATCTGAAAAAGAAGAGCTTACTTTTTGCAAATTATAAAGGGAAGGTATGATGTTTTTAATATTTTTTTAATCAGCAATTACTTAAACTGGTCAATATATATTTATATGTTTTGTAGTTAAAGTTAGCTTTTATTCCTTAGTAAAGACCACTTTGTCCATAGATCCCAAGCCCGCTTGAAAACCAGACCAATTCATTGGCTGATGTCGATAATTTATGCATAAACTATGCGTGGCAATTTGGCATCTTCCCAATCTGAGTGGGCTGCCTGGCAAAATTATGCGGGTGTGTTTGCATTGCCACGAGAGCAGAAAATGAGAAAAATATGCAGCGAAGCAATAATAAATAAATGAAAATGCAATAACCCTCGAGACAGACGGAAAACAAAACCCAAATCACATTTCAAATCACTCAAATACTATTGGAGATTCGAATTTGAATTATTGGCTCCACCTTGCCAGCCACTCCGGGCCGCTCAGCATTTCCGGTCTTAAATCTCTGAGCGCGTGAGCTAATCATAACTTACAATGTGGTCCGGCAATTTGACAGGCGGTTGCTGGCTGAATGGCTGACTGCCTGACTGGCTCTTGGCCTGGCCCCGTCCAGTGGGATGCCTGAGCCGAGCTGAGGATCATGGATCATGTGGGGCTGGAAATTGTAACCATCGAAGAGCTCGGGGCTCGGCAAGCTGTGCGAGCTGTCAATGAACTTGTACGCTCTTGATTGATTTATATTGTGCTGGCCAGAGGTATCTCTGTATCTATGGTAAATCAGCTTAAGCAGCGCTCGATGCTCGATGCTCGACCGTTGATATCTTGCTTTTAACGCGCGGAGCAGTCGGAGCCCTCGGAATCCTCGGAACGAAACCGAAACGAAAACACACAGGCGGAAATCTCTATCTCGGAGTCGGCGAATCTAATGAAAGGTGTATTAATTATATTAGATATCCCAGGCAACACGATCTTCGATCTGCTCTTGGCTACTGTTCGAGCCGGGATTAAGGCCCAAGGTGGCTCTTTCTGCGCATTCTTGGCCTCCGCCTCGGTCTAGGCCATAATTTAAAACGTGCTCGACGAGAGGAGCAGCTCGAAATGGGGACGAGTGGCTAAAACTGGCGCTTAAAAGTGCGTTTAAACAGACCTTTCGGCCGGATTGGGCTTGGCGCTCGGGCGTGGCCTTTTAATATGTTCCCTGAACTTTATTTTTATTCTTTCTTACCATAGTCCCTGGTCCCCATAATCCCTAATAATAATCATGTGCTGTAATTGACGATTTATGCTAAGCCCGATATAATTTACGCCGTTGGAAACATTGAGGCCTCACCTCAAACCGCTGAGCAGGAGGCGGAGAAGGAGTATTGCATAAATCATAACTGCACCTGGGATAGCAAAAGGGGCAGGTGGGCACTGCCCTGTCGGTGGAGCCGCTGAGGCGGAGTGGGGTGATCACCTGGATCCCAGGGACTGCGATCTGAGTGCCTGCTACTGGCCATGGCCCGATGGCCCGATGGCTCGATGGCTCAAGAAATATTTCCCACACACGCCGGCGTCGCTTACAAGGAGCCTTAGCAAGCCTCCCTACACAAGCATACAAGTATGTCGGGCAGGTTACACACAAAGCCAATGCGTTCGCATAAGTCAGTTACGGTAATGTGGGGCAAGTTCCATATCGAAGATCGTATACCCTTGGGAGCTTATTTCAGAATAAATGAGTTCTTAGTACAAGTTAAAATTAAAATGAAGCTAACAAATTCACACTCTCTGGTTTATTCACTTAGTTTTAGAGTCTACGAAGGTTCTTTAAAGAGTGGTTCTGAACTCGGTGGTTGGTAAAATTCTCTGCCTGGCCTCAGTGGTGCCTTGAGCATCTCTTCTGAGTTAATTATTTTAAAAAATGTACTAATCTTGCTTCAAAGAATATCCTGTTATATAATAAATGTCTCCTGAATCTCTGATCCTTCTCCCTCTTTTTGTAAGCTTCCTTAAATCCTCTAACTTGTCTTATACTTCATTACAAAACCTGCATACCCTTTCCCTGCTCAAAGTGTACCAAAAAGTGTTGGCACGCAAATTTATTGTTGTCGGTTGTCGGTCGAACCGCCGATTTGCGATCCATTCCGCAAAAGGCTACCGTATTTGATCTTGCCCTGCTGCTCCGTTTCGGTTCCCCCGCGCTGTCAAAATATCGTGGAAAGGGGGGCTCCGGAGCCGGGGAAATCTTTTGGGGGCTGCGTGCCAGTGCCAGTTTGTCTGGCATTTGGGCAGGCCTTCCAAAAACGTCGCTGACATAACTGTACCAGCAGCCGGCGAGCGGTCTTGCGTGGTGTGTGGTGGCGGGATTCTAGAACCGCGGCTTGGCAGCCCCAGATTTCGGCTAACGTCGCTGTTTTTGGCATCAAACACATGTCGAAGCACATGAAAGGATCGCTGGCTACGGACCAGGAATCCGAATCGGATTGTATGTATCTGGAAGTGCACAGGAAGAAAATTTATAAGCTATGAGCAAAAAGGATATAGGCTTGGGACAATTTGGTTGGTAGTTAAATTGAGCTGTTAATGAAATGTTACAAATGATCCCGAAGTAACTACAGATAATGAATATCAAGTGATATAAGTATAAAAAATCACTTCTATTCTGCGCTTTGTGATCGTGATCATACAAAGGTACTCCAAGTTAAGGCAAAGTTTGCACAGTTAACTCCCATTAATAAACCACCTTCTGCATTTATCTTTTAAGAAACAATCAATATATTATGTTCATATTATTTTGGTTCTGTGTGGCTGTGAAAATGCCTGTGCCGGTGGACCGGGTCTAAGGCTTTGCATGTTTGGCGTTTCAATGCGCATTAATTTTGCATTGCCGGCCGTTGTTGTTGTCGACACGAATGGCTATGAAAGGTTAATAAATCAAATGCATATGCACGAGACAACGTCTGCACCTGAGATCCTGGCATGCGGCTGTCCCTGTTTTTTTTTTTGCCTTCAATTTTTGCGGTTTATGCGTTTATAATTTCCTCAATGCCCGTTTATGGCCGTTCCGGGGGCAATCAAATTCAGCGCCTTTTGTGACCAAGCCGCATTAACACCAAATTAAGTTTCGATTTTATGGCCGGGGGATGCAGATATGTAGAGGAAATTGGGTCATCTTTATAGTTGGTTTATGACTCCGCCCCAGAACCTGACAGGAGCCACCCGGCCACCGCCATTTGGGCGCACTTAATCTGAATTACGGTTTACGACCCAGTTGACGGACAGGCGCCTTTGTTACGCCGATCACGTAATGGGATTAATCACTAAATTAATTGAAATTTCTAGCACGGCCGACAACAGCGGCAGCGACACAAATTAATCAGGCGATCTGCACGAGATGCTGATCGAGACGATCGCGATCCCGATGATCGTTTCACCTGGTGTTGATCGCCATGTTCGTGGCCAGTACGTGCCTGGCATTTCAACGCCGGCCAAATGAGTTGTCCAACGATCTAACACATGTCGCCCAGATCATCAGCCCGGCGATCAGAGGAGTGATCAATAAGGTCCGCCGACCATTGGACCGACAGCAGCAACAGCAATTATCCCAAAAAAAAAATACAAAAAATAAATTAAATAAAAAATGGGTGAGCTCAAAGCGTTTCCCATATCTACGGCCAATTGCCAGCTACTAAATGTTAGCCGTAAAGTGATCATTAGAGATCGTTTTGCGCGGCGAGATCCACTCAGAGCAACCCCACTGGCAGCCTGGCGAGGCTGCTGCTAATAACTTTTAATTAAATTAAGACTCCGCCTATTTGCGTTCAGCGCTCTCGTGATCGTGATCATCAGTGCCATCATCATCGGCGGCCGACCAACAAATGCCTTTTCACACCACCGATCCACCGATCCACTGATCAGCCGCTGCAGCGGCGTGCGACCCTCACAAAAGGCAGCCGTGCAACAGGTGCAGGCACGATCTAAGGTGGTTTTCCTTTTATTTTCCTACTCTCGGTGGTGCTTGTTTTGGCATTAACCGTTGGCTTTCCAGACTAGCCGGGCTGTGGGGCAGACTGCAGCTCCACCCACCTTCTGAAAAGCACTCTGAAAAAAAACCATATCAGAAAGGTAATCAAATCAGTAAATAAATAAGAGTTAAGTTGAGTTTTATGTTCCTAGATAAATTATAACGACGACGAAATCAATGAAATGAATACACATCTTTTAATATTATAGATACCTCTTAGGAAACTAAACATCTTACTTATAGGTACACTTATTCGGAACTCAAAGTTAAATTCTTTATTTATCTAGATACAAGAAATTTCCTACTGAAATATGAAGCTACTTTAAATAATAAAAATAAATTTCTTAATGTTCTCATCATATTACTGACATGAAATCCCTTCTTTAACCACGGTGTACTCTCAACCCAACCCTGGCTCTGGCACTCCACCCCAATCCACAGTTCAAGACAGCGGAATGGCAATCACTTAAATCGTTGCGATTATGATCAGCAACAGGCATCGTTCGGCGTTATGTTTTCCTTAAGCTGCACCACTTTGGGTTGCCGTTGTGGTGGTTGCCGCTGTGGCTGCTAGTTTTAGTTGTGGTTTCCGACTATTGCCGCTGTTATTACCGCTGCCTTGGCTGTGGTTGTTGTTGCAAACATAATTGATCAATTAAAAATTAATACCAACTTTGTTTAGCTTTAGGTGCTCGAAATAAACTTCCTCATTGAGCATTCAAGTTTGTCGCCCGAAATTAAAATTGAGATATGCCAAGATAACGAGGAAAACGATTAATATTTGCTGGCGGTGC
The DNA here is from genome assembly GCA_008042635.1 of Drosophila nikananu. Lineage (NCBI taxonomy): Eukaryota > Metazoa > Arthropoda > Insecta > Diptera > Drosophilidae > Drosophila > Drosophila nikananu. The sequence continues at coordinate 3,468 of VNJV01000939.1, read as the reverse complement.
TCTAGTATTTTGTGATTATAATTCATTAATAAAAGGGGAAACAAAAATAATAAAAATACAATAAATATATTTACGGGTTATAGTATTTCCTCTTTTCTTAAAAGGAGAAGTAAGCTATATTTCGCGCCTAATACATTAGTAAAGTATTTATTTGGATCATATTCTAAGGTTATTAACATACCGATTGCTTGACACTCCAATAAATATTTAAATGCCAATGAACTTTATCGCATGAAAACATTTTGCAATCTCCATTAATTCAAACTCATCGTACAGTTATTTTAAATAATACCAATGCCAATAAAGAAAACCCATTGATTCTTAAGTGTCCCAATCATTCACTGTCTCAAACTGGTCCAAAACGCTTGGAAATTTCTCCAATGCCTCCTGGGAGGTCTGCCGGGACCCCACACGAACGCAGCGACTAAGGCATTGTCATAACACCGAGATGGACGGCTACTTAAATCAAATGAGTTAATGCCACCAAAATGTCTGTGACGCACAATGTGTAAACAATGGAGCAGGGCAGAGCAGAGCTTTCGGCTCTTTGATTTATATAGCAAATCGGGACAGAGGGAACGAACTCCAGCCGGCTCAATATAGGCCTTAATCCTCCCGTCGTCATGCACCGACTTTGTTGTGCTAATCAGCGTTCAAGTTTATGTGACGTTTTAAAGTATGCCACACACACCGCTGGCGATCTGATCCGCCGGCGGCCGGTGGTTATATGCTGATCCGGCGATCCCAGCCGATGGTGGTGCGGCGCTCTCGAGGTGTCGCTGCGAACGATCGTTACAACCTGGGGGGATGGGCATCGACCACTTTCCTTGTCGCATTGATAATTCAATTTCTTCTAGAGTTTCCCCCGGCCCTCGTTATCTAGACTTAATTTTCTTTTGGGGACCACCGGCGATCTGTTATGTTTCTGTGTGTTTTCACTGGGACAGCAGCCGATCATAACAATCGTCACCGTATGCTGCGGGTTGCGTGTGGCCCTTGTCCAATTTATGATTCAATTTTATTGTTAATTGAAATTCAACTAGTTTAGTGATCGGAGATATCTGGCTCTGGGTGCGGTCACAGCCCCGTTTCTTTTGACCCTTTGCCTTGTTTTGGCTTTGTTTTGGCGGCTGTAAAACTGTCATCCCAATTGAATTGTCGTTCCTCGCTCTCGGCTCGATCACGGGGCAGGGATCCTGATTTATGATCATCGCCGTCATTGCTGCTTTATGACTTGCGGCTCGGGGTGGGCGTCTCGAAACAGTAGTCGGTGAAGTCGGGCAGTAAATCCGATAATGGGCTTATGACTCCTTCTAAATCACACCACTTTCACTGCGGCGGCAATTGAAAGCAGCTTCCTCTGGTCTCTGCGGTAATCAACAAGTTAATGCCGAGCAGATCGGACGCCGTTCGGCCGTTATAGGGCATTATAAGGGCCCGGCGTCCAGTTTACAGCGCATTTTCAGGGGGCGGAGTTCGGTTGGGAGTACATGCAACGATTTCCTGATTAACACTTTGAGCATAATTCTACCGCCGGCGACAGAGTGCACATAACAAACAGCCAGCCCAGCAGAATGGATGCGGCTGCCTGCATCCCAGCGAATGCATTCAGGGTAAAGGAGCATCTTTCATACAGCCGGGCACTCCATTCGACGACGAGAGTATCCCTTACCCATATAAAGTACTCTTTTTGCAAGGTTTATTGCATGAAATTGAACAGTTTGTATAGCAAACCCAATGAAATAAATGTTTGTATAAAAAAATATTGAATCGAGAATTAAAAGACTCATTTAATTATTTGTTCTTCAATAAAATATTGCTTACAATGTCATTATTAACCATATTTAAAAATTAAGTTACCATTTTAACTGAAAGTTTACCTTTGAAGTAACAAACATGGTAGAATTTAAAAGAAAGATTAATCTTTTATAATTAATTTTTATGTTAATATTCCAATTTATTGGTAACTTTATTTAACATAATGAATTATTTATTCTTTACAGAAACATTGTAAGGATTTTAAAGAAGAAAGTGAAGGCAAAAGCCTGTTAATCGAATTTTGATGATAAAGAAGGTTAAAGTAATGTAAGTTCTCTAAAGGCTTGTTACTGTTAAAAATTGGGCTCTTTAAATATTTTGAAAATATTTAATAATTGTTTAAATATAAATGATTAAATATATATGTTAATGTTATGTTAATTATTTCTTATAAAATAAAATCTGCAATGGTAATGCCAGCCTACAAATTGATCTAATATGATTCTCAGTTTACATTCACTCCCAGTCTTAAATTTTTCCTTCCAATCTTTTAACTAATACTCCCCAAATAATACCTTGTAACTTTGGTCCGGTCTCGTTTCAGTTTTATATACAATTCTCGTTCCCGATCCCAATCCCGTGCCCAGTTCCCGAACTCAATTCTGGTGGCGCGTGCGCGAAGCCGCCGGCCGATGCAGAGACAAATTCTAATGCTGGATAACAGCGGAGGAATTATTGCAGCAGCCGGGAATAAAACGGGGACTGGGACTGGGATCTCCGGCTTCGTGCTGATTGTCCGTAAGTAGCTGAGGGCAAAACTTCTTCAAAAACCAAAGAGTGCACATTAAACAAAGTGAATTGCAGTCGCCGCCGCGGCAGTTGCAGTTGCATTCAAGTTTTGAATTTCTACTTGAAACTAGTTGCTGGTCGCTTACTCGCTTGGATTTTCCGCATTCCTTGGCTAATTTAATGGCGTGAAAATGCATGTTCTGCGCAAGGGTTAGTCTCTGATTAGGCTTGATTATGCGCGATCATATTTCGCAGACAGATCCATTGACAAACGGCGCCGGCGCCGGTGCTACTTGCTCTAAATGAAAGTGAATTGATGAAGACAACTCCTGCTGTCTGTTGGGGTTCCTGTTTAATAAAGATTTTTGAGAAAACTTGAATAGGAGTTACAGGAAGAGGGGTTTAGATTTTGGTATAGTAAGTGCTTATTTATAGAATTTTTTAAAGCCTTCTAAATAATTTTATATTATTTTATTTTAAAATGTTAAAATAGAAACTCAATTTTACACTTCCGGTAGAATTATAAAAGCATTTCCGGTATAAAACCCTTTAAAAAAACGCCACAAAAATCTAGCGAAATCAGTTAAAAATACTTAATCCTTGATCAAGTCCTTTTAAATAATACAAATATCACTTAATAACGGATTATCCAGTATGATCTATGTATCAACTTTATTAAAGTTGATCAAAGTGGGGAAAATAACGATCAGAAATCCCAACCAGAAACCAATTCAAACTGGGTTTCGAATAGGACGCGATTCCAACTCGCGATCAGCCAATGCCTTGATCGTTGCTCTTCACCACATTCGCCCGAAGACTCACCACGGTTTCTTTCTCTCTCGCTCTCTCTCTTTCTCTCGGAGAGACTCTCCCCTACTTTTCCTGCACTTTTCGAATTTCGAAAATGCAACTCTCCCGCTC
>VNJV01000930.1:0-16537 GCA_008042635.1 Drosophila nikananu | reverse complement strand
AGATTTTTCTTCTTCTTCTTACTTACTGCAAGGGTATTTAAACTTCGGCATGCCGAAGTTAGCTTCCTTTCTTGTTCTTTATGGATTACAAAAGGCCAAAATATATTCAGACTGAATGAGTGAATTATAGAAAATATTGACGATATATACATATATCCATATGGGGAATGACCGACTTATGTATTTTCTATTGAATCTACAATTATTTTGAACTTCTGGACATTTTTCAGCCGCACATTAATTTTATTAATTTAATGTAAGTGTATATATTTTTAATAACTGAAACCCATTTTCAAGTAATGTAAATATGTCAAGAATAGCCCTACTATTTAATAGGTTCCAACTACCGATGAATAAGGTAACCTTAATCGCTGACACCGATTAATTGATCGATTTTTATGTGTCCGCCATTTTGTGTGATGTGTGTTGCACAGTGAAAAATCCAAAGACGTCATAATACCTGGTTTCTAATCTTGTATTTTCTTTAAATAATGTGTAAACTGATTTAAATGTTCACAAACAATAAACATTTTGAATAGGGGATGGTTATCCCAATAGTTGACTATCACGGTCACTGTATTTAAGTGCGTACATTATCCGCAGTGCTTATATGTGTGTACACAGCTGAATGCATACTTATGTATGTATGCATGAACGTATTCCGTGTTTAGTGCTTAAGTATACAAAAGCAATTCCATTCTCAATATGTGCAAGTATGATGCAAGCACATATTTAATGAATATATCAGTTAGATAAAGTGTACTAAAGATGTGGAATAAAAGTCATGGACAAACACGGTAATTGGTTATAAGACATCTTGTCTACATACATGTATGTACATACATATAATTATATTAGTTTGTACACACAAATATATTTTATATCAAGCATTGTACTATAAAATAGTGTTAAAGTAAGGCTTTTAGTAAGCTGAAAGTAATGCAAAAAACGTTTTTAAAGTAAAAGTGTAGAACAAGTAAAAATACCCTTTAAAGATAGAACTGTGTTCATAGATGGACTCATACATACATATGTATGTATGTACATTTGTATTTACATGTGCATATGTTCAGTTAACCAGGTGTATTTGTTATTTAATCAGTTTAATAAAGTATTAAATACTATTAATAATTAAATAGCGTTTTAGTGTACTAATATATTTTCTCAAATTACTAGGTGGTATTCTTAACATTCGTAACATCAACTTAATCAAAGGATCCATCCACTTGCAACATCTATTTAAAAAGTAGACATTAAATAGATGGAGCGATAACAATATGTTATCATGTCTCAAACGAACCTAAGCTTTCGAATTAATGTGAAGAAACGATATTCTTTGCGAACAGGTAAATATATATTCAACTTAATGCAATACATAACTTTAAACTTTTTTTTTCTAATATCTTTATTTTTATTTGTAATTGTAGGCCGACAAAAAACAATAAGCAATGAATTTACAAACGAAATAGAAAAAAAGGAAGAAATACAAGAAGTATCTCTCCTTTCGACAGTATTACCTAACGATAAATACCGATTGAAAACCGATAAACTTAAAATAAATACCTCTCTCGTGGCTCGAAAAATGCTTCGACATCAAGCTGCCCTTTTGCTTTTTATGCTTTCAATCGCCGCTTGCCAAATTTCCTTAACACAAACATTATTATTGGATGACATAAACAATAATAAAACAATATCACAAGCTAAATCTAATAGTGGACAAGGTAGAATTAACAATAGCACTGGAGGCAGTAATAATATGATATCTACTGGTAACTCCAATTCTCCAATCGGTGAAAAAGATTATTTGGAAAAGCTTAATTTTGAAGCTAATTTTGAACGAAGCGTTGCGGCCGTTTTAATTAAAGTTGCCTATGGCACAACCTCAACAACCAAACGGAGTATACCAGACTCCAGTTATTCAGTGGGTGTTACTACAGTTGCCACACCATTTCTCACAACGCAAAGGTAAGCACTAATATAATCTGTATTACATAAAGTTGTCTTTTTTAATATTTGTTGCACTTTCGATATACACATTCCGTCATCAGCTAAATTGACGGAAAAACAGGTATAAATCAAACGTTATGGAAATTAAATGTCCAGTTCAAATAATTAATGAATATTTGGAAAAATACAAATTTGGAAAAATTCATGCGAATTGTTTTTGTATACTTTTGGAGGATATTATATTTATACCCTTGCAGGGTATTATAATTTTAGTCAGAAGTTTGCAACGCAGTGAAGGAGACATTTCCGACCCTATAAAGTATATATATTCTTGATCAGCATCAACAGCCGAGTCGATCTAGGCATGTCCGTCTGTCTGTCCGTCTGTTTCTACGCAAACTAGTCCCTCAGTTTTGAAGCTATCTGGATGAAACTTTGCAGATAGTCTTCTATATGCTCTCACTGCTATATATGTCGGAACGGGCCGGATCAGACGACTATATCATATATGTCAGTACCCGCGAACGAAAAAGTCAGAAGATTTTTCTTCTTCTTGCTTACTGCAAGGGTATTTAAACTTCGGCATGCCGAAGTTAGCTTCCTTTCTTGTTTTTTAATAAGTTACTGAAAAATTTTCTTATTCCACTGCTACATTTTTCAACATTTTGGGGGTTTTGTTCATACAAAATAAATTAGGCCATTAAACAAATATCACCCATAGATTTTCATTTTTTTTGACAAAAATACAAAAGAATTTAGATGTTTTACGAAAGTTCAGGAGTTCCCACCATCGAAGAGAAAGGATTCCAGAGTATACAAGGTATTAGTAATAATCTTATCCAATGGGAAAGCGTTCCTAAAATTTGTATCATTTTCCTTAAGCCCCTGTAGTTCACCCACAAACTTGTCAAATGTACTCTCCGTGCATCGTAATTTTGTGGAACGCCTTGTTCCCAAAAACAACTACAACACTTCTGTAATGCGGTATATATGCAATAATCGTCATGGTTTATTATTCTTTGTTACTAACAAACGCAGACTCACGGAGATTAGCGTAGATTTTTATACCATGTACCGTAGGTACAAAGGTATATTAATTTCGTGAAAATGTATGTAACAGGCAGAAGGAAGCATTTCCGACCCCATAAAGTATATATATTCTTGATCAGCATCAACAGCCAAGTCGATATAGCCATGTCTGTCTGTCCGTCTGTGTAAACGCCGAGAGCTCAGCAACTATAAGAGCTAGAGCCACCAAATTTGGTATGTAGGTCGGAATGTTTTGCACGCTGATCAAGTTTGTTTCAGATTTAAAAATTTCCCTCCCACTCCCCAGCAAATCAATAAAAACGTTTTGCAGCCGCAAACATTACCATATATCTTTCTTTTTGTGCATAGGCATGCATATGTAGAACATGTATCAATACCGAAAATCTGGTAAAGATCGGGTGAAAAACACAAAAGTTATTTACTTATCAGTGTGCTATCTATTTGGCAGCTAGCAACAGGTGCATCCCAAAAACAACAACAAAACTGATGAGCGCAAGAAACTAACTCCCGTGCGCAAAAAAGAGAGGAGGGGTTATCTCTGTCTCTGTCTTGCACACGCAAGTGCATGATATGGTGGTAGCGAGTTTGTTTACATTTCTCTAATAGGCAAAAGTCGCGATCAGATGACTTTTGTTTATCGTTGTCAAAGACATGACAAAGGAGAAGCGTAAAAAGGATGAGAGATGTTTAGATAACTCTTATTTTAGAAATATTTAATCAACTCAAGTCGACTTGTAGGTCTCTTTTTGACCCCTTTGCAATTGCATTGGCCTCCACGTGGTGTTCCCTGGTTACCGATTTTATTTATAATCGGGAGCTAATTCGAGCGGCGATATATTTTGGTACATGGTATATAACAGTCGTTCACGAACGACTGTAGCTTTCTTTCTTGTTTATACGTAGTTTAGCTGCTTTCAAAAAATGTATCTTATTTAATGGAATCACCCTAACATTCAAAATGTTGAAATATGTAACAGTGAAATAAGGCTCTTAGTCGTATAGGGAATCCCGTAATTATTTTTAATTATATTATATACATATACTTAACAATTCGGTTTGATCATCAAAATATACGTACTATATTTACAGTTTTACATTCAAATGTATGCTTTTTGCTTTACATTTGACGATCTTTTCTATGTACATCTCTGTCAAAAACAGCGAAATTAAATTTGTTTTCAGTTAATTTCCCGAACCTTCGTAATGCAGCTATATGATATAGTAGTCCGATTTTCATGAAAACGAAACGAAAATTATAAAATACTACACTGCATTTGAGACATTACCCATGTCAACTACAGTAGAACCTGGTTATAGCGACTCTCATGGGACCTTCGATTTTACGTCGTTATAGCCGGTCGTTTCTTAGTACCAAACTGAGTCTCTGCGAAAGCCTAGGATTGCTGAGACCTTTAGCTTCCTTATGCATTTTAGTGACTCCAACTGGTAGGAGTTTGTGTTTGCCTGTATCTTGATGCCTTCCAATATCTTGCCGTGGCCTGCGCCGTATTCCCTCCAGCAGTTATTTGCTTTCAGGGTTAGGGCTCCATATGTTAAAATTGGGCGAACAACCGCTATATTATATATATATATATATTACGATCTTTGGGTGCAGTCCTCATTTGTCTCCGAACATTTTCTTCCATGAGAGCTTCGGGATACATCGAGATACTTAGCCTGCTCTGACAGTTTTAGCTCTATTGCATCTATTCTGGGCATAATATATTTTGGTATCTTAGTTCTTCTAGTGAGTACCCCATCGGCTGACGGGCCTATATTCTTAAACAGATATCAAAATATTCCAATAAAAATTATTTTTTTTCATAAAAAACTTTATAAAAATGGGCATGCTTTGTTATGATAAAAACTTATACATAGGTATTAGCAAAAGCCAAGCTTTCTATCACCACTCATAAGTTGTATAAGTTGAAAGTAAAGTAAAGTGGGAAACAAAGTGAAAAGTAAAAGTCGCGTGCAAATGTAGTTAAAATTAGGAAAATAAATAAAATTAAAAAAAGGTTTTTTTTTCAAATCTGTATGCTTGCTAATGTCGTATTCGAATTCTTTAAAATTAATTTTTAGCTTTTTATTCTCTTGCTGGGTTTTATAATTTTAGTCAGAAGTTTTCAACGCAGTAATGGAGGCATTTCTGCCCCTATATAAATATAAATGTAACATATACAATTATATATTCTTGAGCAGCATCAACAGGTCTGTCCGTACGTCCATTTCTACGCAAACTAGTCCCTCAGTTTTGAAGCTATCTAAATAAAACTTTGCACATAGTCTCCTATATGCTCTCACTACTATATAAGACGGAACGGGCCGGATCGGAGGACTATATCATATAGATGGCATAGGAACGATCGCAAAATGTTGAGGAAAAACATTATAACTCAGCCAGTTTTCAATATATTTTCATATAATTTGAGAAGCTAAAAACAAAATCGATGATATGACTCATTGCAATACCCGCTGATGTTTTGGCAGGTATATTCAGGCGGAACAGAGCTTAACACTTTGAATTGAGAGACAACGTTCGCCGGGACCGCTAGTGTTTTTTTTTATAGTTCCTTTTTGGTAATCGTTATATGTAAACGTTAAAACCAAATTTTTTTCTTGTATGTACATAGTTCCTGTTTGTTTTTCTTTATTTTCCAACTTGATTAATTTATAATAATCCAATTGTAGGTTGCAAGGGTATATAGCGTTCGTCCGGTTATTGTGACGAAAACTCGATGGCTTGTTTGGTCCCCATAAAAAGGAATTGCATACAAAGTACTACCGGTTAGTGTGTTTTTCGGGTATAACGACGTAAAATCGTTGGTCACTTGAAAGTCGCTATAAACGGATTCTACTGTATAACTAATTGGTTTTTCGGTAAAATCAATTTATTTTATTCAAAATAGACTCATTCTGCTTCAAAACTGTTTTTCGAACGAGTGGTTTACCTCTTTGACCGGTATTGCTGCCATAACGTCGGTGCAAGCATTTTGCATTTTGGCCCTCTAAGTCTGCATAACGTTTTCCTTTTATGGGCAAATGCATTTTTCCGAAAAGGTAGAAGTCGCAAGGAGCCATGTCAGATGAATACGGGGAGGTGTTACTGATAAAAAAGTGATTTTTGGTCAAATAATCGTTTCGATTCTGAAAATTTTTTTGGTGGTAATCAATTTGTGCGGAACAAACCATGCACACACCTGTCGTAAGCCCAAATGGTTGGTCAAATTTCGATAAATCGATGTTTTGGAAATGTTCAATTCCTGCTGATTTTTGATGAATTCACGAACAATTGGGATGGAGTCGGCAATTTTGATTGGCCCACATTTTGATCTTCATTTAAATTCCATTGAAATTTGTCCGTAAAAGTTTTACAAATTTCAAAACAAAATTTAAATTTGTTCGAAGCTTATTTTTCCACCGATAACACAAACACTGCCGCTTAAGGAGGTCTTGTACTTACGAGGCCGAAATTTTGGCCTAAGGGTGTGCAGCAGGTCATTCGGGGATTATATAGGGTCAAAGTGGGGTCATCAAAATTTTAGGGGTAATTTTTCTGGTATCATAACTACCCTTCAACTTGCCCGAATTGAAAAAAATTTATTTGTTTATATTCAGTTTTACGTTTTCTATGGTTCTCCGAGTACTTTTTTTTTTTAATTAAAAATTAAATAGTTAAATTTTCAACCATGTTTTTTCACCTGTTAGAAGGTGAAAAAATTAAACCAAAAATTAAAAAAAAATCTTACTCGGAGAAGCATAGAGAATTGTTTGATAAAGAAGTGGGGAAAAATTGGTTTGATTCGATGAAAATTACTGGTAGAAGTGATACCAGAAAGTTTCAAAAAGGCGATTTTCGGGAAATGGTAGAAACGTATGGAGGTGGCAATCTTTCGGCCTTTGTTTACCCATGAAGGAATGCGAATTTTACCAAACCCTTTATATGGCGTATTCCTCAGATCCTCTAGTATTTAAAAAAAATTTTTTAAAAAATCGAAACAAAAAAATCTTAACTAGAAGACCCCTTAAGACCCCCAATAACTTCGCATTCAGTGAATGAAGTGTCGTTAAAGAGTCTACATTAACAAGAAAGGAAGCTATCTTCGGCACACCGAAGTTTTTATTCCATTGCAGCTTACAATTGGACAATTACAATTTAATCCAATTAAGTTTCTATGACAGCTATATGATATAATAGTCCAATCTTGATAAAATGAAAACCGAAGTTCTAGATCCGGCCTGTTCAAACATTTATATTAGTGAGAGCATATAGACGACTCCTTGCAAAGTTTCATTTAGATAGCTTCAAAACTGAAGCGTAGAAACGGACGGACAGGCAGACGGACATGGCTAGATCGACCCGGCTGTTGATGCTGATCAAGAATATATTTACTTTATAGGGTCGGAAATGTCTCCTTCACTGCGTTGCTAACTTCTGACTAAAATTATAACACCCCGCAAGGGTATAAAAACTCATGTTTTCTTTGAAAAGTACCTTGTATTTAAATGCTTATATCAGTTTATTCATAACAGTTTTAAATGTATTCTTGTAATCATTAATAAAGTTTCAACAACTTTTTTTTTATGACCGTTATTAATCGTCATTATTTTTAGGTATCCTTTATCAATACATCACCAACAGCCAGGTGTTAATCATCAAAAGAACTATGAATTGGATTTGGAAAGAGATCATGCCTTGCCCACATCAGCGCCCAATGCTGATATCTTGAAGAGTAATAATAATCCAACATATCCCAATCCAAATCGTCATACGTCACATGCACAGCATGAAAGGGATCGCCATAGACAGCACTACAATTCAACGCCCAATCCAGCCAGTAAGTTATAATTATCAAGAAAATGTAGAATAAAATAAATCTATAAATAATTTTCAGTTCCCAATCTCTTCAACAAGAAAGCAAACAACGGAGGAGGTCATGCTCATCCGCCAACTATACCGATGTATCCCGGGGATCATATACCATCTTACTCGCCGCCATCGCGATCATTTTTCACGCCACCGCTGCCGCCGGAATACCAGAATCCGTTCGCTGATAAACCCACTTTGAGAGGGACAAATAATGAGGGTTTAATTGGTATCAATAGGAGGCCCATACCTCCGCCCAGCTTAATGCCCAGTCAGGATAGGATACCCATAAGACCGCCGGAATTGGGAGGTAACAACGATGCTAATCCTCTGCTGAGTTTAGATACAAATAATCCTTTAATAGAGTCAAATAGTTCGCATAATGCCGATGACACTGTAACCACAATGGATAGGAAAAAGGCCTTAAATACGCCAGCGCGCCCGCACGAAGAGTTTTTGAATGAAAAAAAGTCTACTGGCACCTCGAAAAATTCCCAAGAACAGGATCAGATAGTTGATCATGATCCCATTATTAAGAAAAGCCACGAAGTCTTGCCCAATATACGTAGGATCCTGGGTTCCAATGGTGATATTCCCGCTGTTCTTCTAAAGCACGTGACTCAAAAACCCAATATCATAAGCATACGAAATCCACCATCCTCACCCATTGTTTTGATAGAAAAGCAGGGAAAGGGAACAAGTCAGGAGGAAAATATAGAAGATGGTTCTGCGTCGGTGTTGAGTTCGAATATAAATCAAAGTAAAATGGATTATTATGATAATGCTAATCAAAGTCAGACCACACCATCGGCTGCAGCAGCCATTGGTGATGTTATCTCTGCCACATCGTCCTTGTCCTATGCCACTACCAATTCCGCTGCTAAGACGACAGTGGGCAAAGAAATAGGAGCCATGCCAAACTTGGGCGATCGTGACAAGGCACACACTACCTGGTCGTGGGCCTGGAATATACACGTTTATCTCTCCGTTGTACTCTTTACTATACTCTCAGTTTATTCCCTGTACAAACTCTTGACTTTCAACAAATTGACACACTTGTTTGCACAGTCCTACTTTATTTGCATATATTTTATATTGATTTTAATCTGTGTCATGCGCATATTTTTCCTTTGCTTTGATGCCTATAATGTGCATGGTTCGTTTAATATTTTTGCAGCCGAGTTGCTGTTAAACCTTCCCTCTACATTCCTTACAGTAGCCTTTTCGGTTTTAATTTTATTTTTATTTCTTAAGTCACTGAATCACAAGAATAATCGCTATTCAGCTTTGATAAGGCCTTTGACGGTGGTTGTGGGCTGTGGTGTCCACGTCGTTCTTTGTGTAACTCTGCACTATGTTGAGTCTTATACGTTAAAGAATCATTTACTATATTTCCAACAGCAACAGCAACAGCTTTATTTTCGCAGACAGTTGCATTTTCAAGGAGGTGGCGGTGCCAACTTGACGCCACCTCCATCGGCAGCTATTCTACCACCGCCACCGAGGGTCTTGACCCTGATTTGCCAAATTATTTACATATTTATATGCTTGAGTTTGGGCTTACTCTATTTATATCTTTATCGCATTTTAAAGAGGATTTTGCGTAGTAAATCACAGAATTATATTCATGGCTATCAAAATTTGTCGTATGCCATACACATAACCATTGCCACAGCTTTGCTCTTCGTTCTAATGGCTGTCTTGCAGATATTTGGCGCGATATGTATTGCCACATCATCGCGGCAAATGAATATCATTGACGTCGATTGGTTACAATGGGGTTATCAGTTTTCCCTACGTTTAATAGAAATTGCCATTATAACGTTGATTACATGGGTAACGGGCCTTAAGACTAGTCTCGGTGGTAATGATCCAGCAACAAATAATGCTGGAAATGTGGGCACAAATGATGTTCGTATGGTGAGTTGTACATCAACGAGAGACAAGCATGTTGTTGGCAACGTTGCTGGAGTTTCAAATTTCTTTTTACCGTGTACTTCGAGCTCGAGTCAAGAGGTCTTTGATACCGATTATCCTGCCATATGCAATGCCAATACTAACTTGCATACGTACACAATGAGAACGGGGAAATTGATCTACGATGACAGTTATGCCTTGAATCCAATGGGAGCTGCGGGGCCTTCGTCCACTAATCCAGGGAACAATGGACGGTCCTTTGAATACCAACTGCAGGAGCCAATGTATCAAAGGCCATACGATACGGGGTCTATGAATAGTCAAAATCTAACTGAATATCATCATGGTCATGCTCAGGTTCAAAATTATCATCATAAGTCTCATAATATGCGTTATACAAATGATACGGTTACGGATCACTACGAAAATCCCAACTTTAATATAAAAAATCAAGAAAGTTTAGAAAAAAATAATACGGAAACTTGCTATTCGGAGCCCTTGGAGCATGAAAATAATAAAAGATTTGAGTTTAATATATTCGAAAGGCCGGTTTATAAGGAAAAGGCATTAAATACCAAGGATGCGAATAATATAGAAAGCTTTCAGGATCGTAAGATGGGAAATGGGAGGAAAATAAATGGCGGAACTCAGGAACGTAATTATTTTGATAATACAAACTGCAATCCGAATCAGCATCATCATACTGAACGACGTAGCTCCAACTCTACTAGTAACTCTTGTTCCTCTTCCAATGGAGGAGGTAATGCTCGTTATCCGAGCTATAACTCCTATGAGCGCTGTTTCTTTACTGGGGTAAGGAAAAGTGGAACCTTAAGTCAACTTGGAGTTCCCCAAGAACGTGGGATCGAAACATCAATGGTATCTGGAGCCCATCATCGCATGATAACCAATGGAGCTCAAACATTAGGAGACAGAGCCGCTCATTACTACCAAAGGGGAGGGACAGTCAAGGGACGTAACACCCATCTCAGATCTGGTACTACTTCCGATGTAATAAAAAGTATACCTATTAGGGAGCGTCAACTTCCCTATGATCATCACAATTCTGATGAGGAAGACGATGATGAAGAAGAGGAGGATATAATATCTGGCAATAATGTCGAGTGTACGAACTTGATAAATAATGATGTTATCACTACGGTGACCAATGGGGAGGATTGTGCTATAAATTCCACAATTAATGATCAATCCATGATAAAAATTGCTTCTTCAGGAGTTAAGAATAATACAAAAGATCCATTATTGCATTCAAATAAAAATAATGGTAAACTTCGCACTGCCTCATCAGTTTCGGTAGCTTCTGCTTCATCAAATTCCTGCACGACAACGTCAAGTGCTTCGGATAGTATGCTTGTGGCAGATCAGGGCTTCTTAAGATTCCGTTCCACAGAAGATCAGCATAGTATAACCCCCAATGGATCGTCGTCCCAAGTAGTGGTAGACCCCTCCTCCGCCTCCCTCTCTTTCCGTCATCAAGTTTGCAGTGCAACTGAGAATGGCATCGATTGCTAAAAGATAAATCACCATATATATTACATCCGAAGTATAGCTTGGCTCTCTCGCAAAAATGTTCTTGTAGATTTGAAAATCAATTGAAATTGGAATGACTGGTAATATCAATATTTTAACATTGCAATAAAACGATGTCCTTTTTAAAATATTAAAAACCATAAAATCGAACTAAAAGACCAATTCCACACAATTTTTCTATAATGCCGACATTTTTGCATTTTTATTGCAGTATAGTGTAACATTAAAAATTTCACTATTTTAATGGTTGCAATATTTTCTAGATATATTTCCCTAAAAGAAAAGCTTTAGGAATAGCATACGAATGCTAAGATCGACAAAAGAATGGCATTTTTAACAGTAATTTATTCAATGTGACACTTTCAATTGATTCCAAATCTGTAGAAATTTTTAATGGCAAATAACTATATTTAATCGCTGTTAGTTTCCATGCCCCCATTTATGCCAATACACAATAGTTAAAAATCACCACTATATTTCTTAACTATCTTCAAACTTGTGATATACAGATAAAAAATATATAAACTAGCAAACAAGGCAACAAGAAAAAATATTACGAATTATATTACGAACAATTTTCAGTACATATTTAATTCATTATTTTCATTATGATTACACCATTAGCATTAAATTAGGCAAGTGTATTTATTTTTAATCAAGTCTTTAATTAATAAAAGAATCCTCTCAATGTTTAGTTCATGCATTATACAACTGTATATTTTATACTTGGAATGACAAGAAATATGTGGATGCTGTATTCATATTAGATGCGAAAGTCAATATATAAATCGATATTTTAATGTTTCGATATTGTATGTCCGATAAATCGATATACTGTTTGATATATTAAAAATAATTTTGAAGTATTTTTTCGATATTATCGATGTTGCGATCTATCATATATTAAAAATTGGGATCTAGATTTTTATTTATTAAAAACATGTTTCCCATTTTTTTATAATATCGAAATAATATCGACATTTAAAAATTTGTATTTTTCGAACTACGATATGACTTTTTGACTTTTTTATACTATACATCCCTATTTCATAGTCCTCTTCAAGCATAAATTTATTTACCTGATAAATGTGTATATAAATAATTTCAAAGTACTTGGCAAATCACTGATCTTATGTTAAATTCCTTTATTAAAAAGAACACTTCCTTTGTATATATACAATTTAATTTAATCTTAAGCTTACATATATCAATGAAAAAGGCAACAAAAAATGTAAATTATTAAAAAAAGGTTTTTTTTTATTATTTTGCTATATTTGAGATTTAAATACAATAATTATTTGAATTAAATTGCAAAACAAGCCGAAATAACTGCATTCGATTTTTTAACCAAAACTTTTTTAATTAACATTTCGTTTTAAATATAAGAATACAAAATATTACAAACCACTCACATAAAAAATGTCAACTAAAAAAAACAAAAAGACTCGATATAATAAAACTAAAATATACGATTTCTGTACAATGATTCGACATAGGATTCGAATTTATAAATATAAATGCTTTTAATACTATAATTTATAAAACTCTAGCCTGTTAAAAAATAACAAACACGTTTATTATCCAAATAGTACTGATTAGTTAAGGGCTTTTTGCATTTTCTATTGTTAAAAACTGATCAAAAACTAAATATATAGTAATAAAAAGAAAACTACTTAATACTGATATAAAATAAGAAAAAGGCATTAACTCTTTAAGGTTAATAGTTGGTAATCTCTTTCTATGAAGCACCCTGAAAAAAGCCATAAAAAGGAATATATGTCGGAAAAGCCACAGAAATTGCTTGTAGGTTTAAATATCTATTCAGAAGTATTCAAAAATAAGTTTGAACTTTAAATAATTTCTATTCTATTAAATGTGATTTTGGGTCTGCTTAGCTATTTCTGTGGTCCTCGTGTATATTTATATAATAAATGATATATAATATATATATTGTTATTATATGTACATATATACTATATCTTTTTGCACAAAAAAAAAGAAACTCAAAACCATCAACCAGAAATATTTCCGAATTAGACACGTATTTATATCCCTAACTTTGTACACATTAATTGACAAGGAATCAACTTACAATGCGTATTCTTGAATGTAATTAAATTTAAAATATAATAAATCTTAGCCAAGCGACAAAATAAATATATATATAAAAAATACCATTTAAATATAAAACATTTTCGTACACTTATTTTCCGCTAAAAGTTTGGGGAACGCACCTAGATCGGGGCGTCCCTAGGCTTTGAGTGACCGAGAACGCAACACGGTAATCCGGAAAGTCAAGGTGAAGCCAACAACATCAACATTACAGATCGCCGCTGAGGTTAAAACAGAGTTTGGGAAGGATATCCATCCGATGGCCGTGCCCTGCACGAAGCCAACTTTCTATAGGCGTGTTGCTATGCGAAAATCTTTAATATCGGAAGTCAATAAAAACAAGCATTTCCCCTATTATGAGTAAAGAAGCCAATTAAATTTTGAAATCAGGTGCTTTTCTCAGAAGAAAGAAAATGTTCAATTTTTCTATCTGATGGCCGCCAGCAAGTATGGAGAAAACCGAACACCGATCTTGATAAAAATAACTTGCCACCAATAGTGAAACATAGCGGCGGAGGCGTATTGGGATGCAAGCCATCTGAACTGTTGGCGAAATGGTACTTATGGAAAATATCAAAGTCTATTATATCAATATTTTAAGGAAAAATTAAAAAAAAAAATTCATCAATGCTTAATATGCCACATGCACTGCAGTCACCAGACTGCATACTCCCATTGAGTATTTGTGGGAGGAACTCGAGAGACAGATGAGGAAACACGAGGTTTCGTCCAAAAATTACTTTAAGCTGCATACGGTACGCTCTTTACTACAGATTCTCAAAGAAAATTTTGGTAAACTACCCCAGGATAAACAAATAATTGCGTTCAAAGGTATACCTTACGTAGTGTCATAAAATTGTACACTTTAGCCTACAACCCAGCTAAGCACAAATGGGGTACGCGTGCTGGAAACTATGGGTTAGTTTACGACTTGGCGTTGCATGTTGTGATTTGTGAATATCTTTGGATTTAGTGTTTTTTTTGGCAAAAGGGGTTCCCAAGCATTCAAATTTCGGTGAAAGAAATGGGCATTTTTGCACCTAATACTGTTCGTAAGAGCCGCATAAGCAACTGTGACCTGCTTTCAGATGCTGAATTAAAAAAACGTAGAAGAGGATAGTTTGATGTAAAATGTGAGATCAACAATAATATTGTGTAATAAGAAAATAATATAATATAATATAATATGTGTCAATGGTTTAAAAATAAGCAAGTTCAATGTATATTCTCATGTGAAAGCCAAGAACCCGTTGGGATGTGCAAACGTTGGAATCCAGAAGAAAAAATATATTAATGTCTTAAAAGTTGTTGCTTTTACAACAATGGTATGGGAGGAGTTGATTTGGCCGTCATGCTCATGGAACTCTGCAAGGTTAACCACAGTTCAAAGAAATGGTTCATAAGAATTTTTAATTGGTGCCTGGGAGCATTGGTTTCAAATTCATGGCTGTTGTTTGAAAACATTTATATTTGAGCAACCCAAAGAACAAACTCATGCCCCTTATTAAATTTACAACGGAAGTTGCAATAGAGCTTTTACAGAGTATTACCACTACCACTAGGTTACAGAATGTGTAAAACAGGAACACCAATATCCAAATGACTTAAATGCAGAGTCCATCTTATCTATAACAACAACAAAAAACTTTTTTGTCATACCATACCTAATTTTCAAAATAAAATAGAAATAGTTGTCAGATTTCCTAAGAAATTTTTGGTTTAATTCATATACCCCTTTGGCCGAAGTTTGCCCACAAGCAACTTCCGGTAACGCCGAAGCCGATGGGGGTGGCGACTCAAAATTTTTAACAAATACTTGTCAAATAAATACAAAACCATTAATATTAAAACAATTTGTTTAATTTCACGGGGAAAAAGTTGAGGTCAAAAGGGTTAAAACTTAGGTGGTAAAAAAAATTAAGTATTAATTTTTATGTTAAATAAAAAAATGGATTAGGTGAAGTCTTCTTATGTCCTATGAAATTTGTTCCTTTTTTTTTTCTTTAATAGTCTAATGATCGTTATTAACAAAAACAACAAAATAAATGTTTACCTTACTATGTATATGAAAACGAAATTATTTAATCGTTACCCAAATTTTTCCAGATTCCAGATTTCCAGAAATTTTTTAGCATTTCATATCTTATAAGGATTTTTACCTCTCGCCAAATCGTAATTTCCAGTTGCCGACGGTAAATTGTTTTTGTCAAATCTGAGGTGCGGTCAGAACATTTTTTATACCATGACAGAGACCATGCTATATATGTCGGAACGAGCCGGATCGGCCGACTATATCATATAGATATATCATATACATTGATCGGTAAATTTTAATGAACAAATTTATAACTTAGCCAATTTTTACAATATTTGAATAAAATTTGAGATATGGCCATTTTGTATTATTCTTGAATTCTAATTTGATCAAAATCGGACAACTATATCAAATAGCTGTCATAGGACCGATCAGAACATTTTGAGGAAAAAATCTAACTAAGCCAATTTTCCACATATTTTCATAAAATTTGAGACATAGACACTTTGTATTATTCCAGAATTTCAGTTTTAATTTTATTCAAATCGAACCACTATATCATATAGCATCCATAGGAATATATATGTATATAAATTCATTTAGTTCGTTCGCAACATTTTTCTTTCGCAACATTTATCTTATGTCAGTACCCGAGGAAACGAAAAAGTCAGAAGATTTTTCTTCTTCTTAGTTACTGCAAGGGTATTTAAACATCGGCATGCCGAAGTTAGCTTCCTTTCTTGTTATACCATGTACCGTAGTTACAAAGGTATATTAATTTCGTGCAAATGTATGTAACAGGCAGAAGGAAGCATTTCCGACCCCATAAAGTATATATATTCTTGATCAGCATCAACAGCCAAGTCGATCTAGCCATGTCTGTCTGTCCGTCTGTGTAAACGCCTAGATCTAGAGATAAGAGCTAGAGTCACCAAATTCGGTGTGTAGGTCGGAATGTTTTGCACGCAGATCAAGTTTGTTTCAGATTTAAAAATTTCCCTCCCACTCCCCCGCAAATCAATAAAAACGTTTTGCAGCCGCAAATATTACCATATATC
>VNJV01000928.1:0-15936 GCA_008042635.1 Drosophila nikananu | reverse complement strand
GAATTGTTTTTCAATAAGCGCCAGACGCACATCTACTCGTGATATGTTGTAGTCGCCATGGGTACACAGAAAGAAGAAGTTCTTGAATGATGATCGATTGGCTATCAATTGAAAAGAAAACATATATAAAAGAGATCTAGGGCTTGATTTAATCCATATAAATCGAGATAAGACTATATGGAAGATCACATTAATTAGTTTAGTGATATGTTGTAGTCGCCATGGGTACACAGAGAGAAGAAGTTCTTGAAAGATGATCGATTGGCTATCAATTGATAAGAAAACATATATAAAAAAGATCTAGGGCTTGAGCTAATCCATAAAAACCGAGATACGACTATATGGAAGATCACAAACATTAGTTTTGATTTATCCACAAGTTCTCTTCAGTATATTTTTTGAGACTTCGCAAAAATCAAATGACTTGTAAATTCTTTACGAAATATATATTTTTGTATGTGTAGCAAATTGAATAGAGCTGATAACAAGACGCAAAACAACGCGTTATACAAGGGATCTCCATCCATCTTAATTGGTATATCATTGTGGTTTCAATAAAGAAAGTTTCGCCATCTATCTGCCCTGCCTGGGGGCGATGGCTCACTATCATAGAGGGCACGAATAATGAGCCCCACTTCTATATTTATTTATACATCTTATGACAGATATACATAAGTATAGGCCTTTCATCTTCACTCATACGGGGCGTATGAGTAACACTTCTCAAGAAAGATTTCTACCAAAGAAGCAAAACATTCTGACGATTTAATCCATGCAAATATTTGGAATATGAAGGTACTTTAGAGGGAGTAGTTCCATTTCCCTACAGCGTAGAATAATAATATTTAAAGGGGTAACTTGAAGTGAGGAAAATTGTATGTTTTTGGTCAATGAATAAGATTTCTTTCCATTTTGACTTGCATGCGGCACTGATTCCATTATGATTTTAATTAAAATGTAAGTACATATGTTAATGCTTTCATTCATTACTTTTTGTAGCCTAGAACAAACTGTGGAAAGAATATGTAAAATTAAATGGAAATTCTATTTAAAAGCCGGTGTTTCAGTGATTTAATTACCCGATTACCCGCACAACAAATATAGAATCCACTGCCAGCAGAGAGGTAATTTCTATAGAGATAAATAAGTAGGTCGCAGACCTAGATCTCCTCCTCCCATTGTTGTAATTTTTTCCATAATTACAACAATATTTGGAATATTGTACAAGGCCGCAAATGAGGTCGAGTCGCTAGATGTTTCTTTTTATAGACCATCTCTCATTTTATTGGAGGTGCAGAGGGGAATCAGTTCATTGGAGGCGGAGAGGACTATCTGGACGGATGGCTGAATGACTTACTGACTGGCTGACTGACTGACTGACAGTTGAAAACGCAACAATGCGAAAAGCGTAACGAGGCGACATGGCATCTGAGTGGCCCATCTCCGCTGGGTGGCCTTGCTCCCGTCCCCTTCTACACACCCGCCGCCCGATCCCAATCAACGTCTGGTCGCGCCCACAAATTATGCAACATGCAACGCAACCGGGGCGCCGCTTGCCAAATGGAAATGAAAACCAGAAATGAAAAGCAGCCAAGCCGAAAGCTTTCATTTGCAGCGAGCTGCCTGCCTGGCGTCCATTGTTGTCGTTGTTGTTGCTACCAGTGGCGAGTTGCAACCGCACAAGCGAAAGCAACAACAGCTGCAGGCAGCGGATTAAGAGGAGGCGTGGGTCAGGGCTGGGCTCAGCCATGGACCACCCACCACCCAGCTGGCCCTGGCAATCGCAGCGAAGCTGGGCTCTCCACTCGCCAAGGGCTGTGGGCACATCTGCAGCGCAAAAGTTCAAGGTCAGCGCTGCTGCTGCCTGCAGTTTGCAGAAATAACCCTGACTTCTGGGCGCGACAAAGATGGGGAGCCCACACTGAGCGAGATGGAGCGGATTAAGCACACGCGCCGAGCCTGGCGTTCAAGGCCAGATATTAAAGGGAGGAAGGAGAGGGCTTATTGATGGAAAGTCAATAGGAAATACATAGACAGCAATCCCTTATCAAAGAATCTAATAAATATTAACAATAACTTTTAGAAGGTAGTAAACCAACATTCGAAATTCGTGTCACCATTAACACCATCTTGGTTTTAGTTAATAGTAAGGAAATAGATATAGGATAATAGGTACATTTTATTTTCTTTAATACTAGCTAGACCTATAGTTAACTGAGTAAACTTACCTTTGCTTTGAATGAGTTTTATTGTTAAATTGTTTACCGGGGGTAAATCCCGCGATAAAACCATCGAGACACCCTGTTTGTTTGTCAAGCTCTTGTTGTATTTACTCAGCAGATAAAGCCCTTCAGATTCAGATTAAAAACACACACAATCACACTCACCACTCAGTCACTCTTTTGTGCCCTCGAGTTTGCTGATTAAGCCCGAAGAAAAGCTCTCGAGCTGCAATACCAAAATAAATTCGCTTTTGTGTAATTGTTGGATAATTCCAGAGGAGGGATTTATAAAAGCCCGATACAAATACAATGGGGACTTGGAAACTTAAGCGGAATTGGAACTTATTATGGTCAAAGACATCACAGACTGGGTCCGGTGTCACTTCTGATGAAACTACTTAAATGAGGCAGCTCAGCGGACACGTGCCGAAATTGTATGTAGTTAGATGCAGAGACAAATCTTGACCAAGTGTCTTGAAATAAATTTTATACTGTTTTTTGAAATTAACATTTATATGTGAGAATGTATCATGTTTTAAAAAACAGATCTGCAATATGGCAATTAAATGTTGATGATTTGACTACCCTCATTATTATAATTAAGCGTAAAGATTTTGTGGAGAGTGCACCTATAATTCTTAAGTACGAATTCAGCCACAAACTGCTTTAGACTTTGATTTATGTAGATCGCTTAATAAAAGTACAACTGATGTGGTTTCTAGGTTGTAAACTTAAGTATTTTCATGTATTTTCTGCCTGGGGTATTTTGTTAAATTAAAAAAATATAGTTATCAGAAATATTCCTGTACCAAAAATACTTAAAGGTGGCAAGAAAAGGGGGCTGAACATCCGGATAGGAAGTATTCATCGATCAGCTGAAACTTCATTTGGAGTCATGCATTTTTGTATTCATAAGTGTTTATCTAATAAACGCGCGTTGATCGTCCACGGCCCACGTGCGCGCTGCTCCCCCATTTTCCTTTCCCTGGCCGATTTGCATTTCCCCACGAATCCGATCCACATCGTCACCATCTCACACCCACATGGGGAAACCTCTCTCTCTCTACGATCTGGTGACAGAGATATGCACAACCTAATTTTGCCACGCGTTCCGCGTTCCGTTTTGTGTTCCCTGTCGCATTCCTCGTTCTCATCTCATTCCCGTTCCGCTCTCGCTTTACAGGATGTGCCAATTAAGCGGACCGACTCATCGCAGTGGTGGGAACTGTTTGATACGAATACCCAGAGGTTCTACTACTACAATGCGGCCACGCAGAAGACCGTGTGGCACCGGCCGAGCAAGTGCGACATTATTCCGCTGGCCAAGCTGCAGACGCTCAAGCAGAACACCGATC
Source organism: Drosophila nikananu (assembly GCA_008042635.1). NCBI lineage: Eukaryota > Metazoa > Arthropoda > Insecta > Diptera > Drosophilidae > Drosophila > Drosophila nikananu. The sequence continues at coordinate 12,359 of VNJV01000928.1, read as the reverse complement.
CCAGCGAGCGTCGTGAGCAGACAACGCCCCAGAAGCACCAGCCACAGGCACAACCGCAGCAGGTGCAGCAGCAGCAGCAGTCGCCACATCCTCCCCAGCAGCAGCAGCAACCTTCGCCCATGTCGGGTCCGAATAAGAAGGGCCGTGGCCAACAGCAACGGATTAGCGGCGGCAATGGGACGGTGGCCAGCTCCGAGGAGAAGCTGACCAGCGAAGTGATCTCCAGTCCGCGTGGCCGTCAAAGCTTTCGGTGGGTTGAGTTGAGTAACCCCATTTGGAGGTTGGCTCCCACTTGTGTTTACTTCTCGCATTTGTTTACATTCCGTTCGGGGCATCTTTTGCAGCGTCGGCACGGGTGACTCATCTCGCTCCATGGATATGCAGCAGCAGCAGCAGCCACATCCCCAGGCCTACGCCTCGAGGCGTTCGCAAGGTGAGTGCCGCCGAGCTTAACCTCTTCTTCATCCTGATGACTCATTCCTAACATCAATTTCCCTCACCTCCCGACAGACTCCTGCAATCACTACAAGGAGTCGGGCAAGTCCAGCGACTCGAGTCTGTCCAGTGCGCATGGCTACAGGCGCTTCAATGACGGCAGCGGCGGAGCAGGAGGCGGCGGTACGGGGTCGGGACATGGGGATAACCTGCGTCTGGGCTCTCTGCAGAAGCATCAGCGGAGCGGTGGCAAGGACAACGGAGGGTAAGTAGCACGAAAGGTTCTGGGTCTCATCAATTCATCGCCCTTTAAATCGCTTCTATTCCCCTCATTTACATCTGCGCTTCTGCTTCCGCTTTGGGTTACGGATTGATTGCCTCCAGTTTTGAGATGTTGCAAGAGAGCACCAGCTCGCATAATTTACCGCATGGCAGCACCTCCACATCCTCATCCTACGCCGGTGGCAGTGGCTATGGGGACAAGTATTTCGATCACCAGCTGCTGCCAAACCACCACCTGCAGGGCTACTCCTCCAAGTCGTCGGACATCGCCTCGCCCACGCACTCCATTCACACGCCGCAGTCGCAGAAGAAGAAAATGTCACCGGATGCGGCACCCGCTCCACAATACAACTACGCACAGCAACAGCATCAGCAGAGGAATAACGCACAACGCAGTGCTGGAGGAGGAGGAGGAGGAGGCGGTGGAGGAACATCAGTGGGTAAATCCTACCCTGGAGGTGAGAACATGACGATCGAAAGAAGAATTTCACAATTTACATGAGCTTTCTTTGCAGAACGCGAGTACAAGGTGTCGCTGGCCCGATCTGGCAGTTTTATGTCCTCCTCCATCAATCCCGCTGCCGCCGGCCACCACAGCAAGTCCTACCGCAAGAGCAGCGCGGAGGCGGCAAACGGTGGGGCTGCCAGTGATGACTCCATGCACGAGAAGTATTTCAAGTCGGTGGAGAACACTCCGCTTTCGCGCCGTCGCCATACCACCAACGCCACGAAAAGCGGGGCAGGACCAGGCGGCGGCGGTGCTAGTGGCAACAACACGGCCAACAGCACAGCGGGCAGCGGTAGTAGCCACAGCCACAAGAAGCACTCCAGCGACTCCAGTCCACAGAGTCCGATCAGTCCCCAAACAAAGAGTTCGCGGCAGGCGAAAACGAGCGCCACCAGCAGTGCGTTGCCCCAGCTTCAGCTGCAGCACTCGCCCCGCTTGCAGGAACCAAGCCACAGCCTGGATCTGCTGAGCTTGGAGCGGATTTCGCTTGGCAAGTCAACGGGTGGCCCCATATCGCCGGGCGGTGGTCCTGAGACCATGGGCCTGCTGGGAACGCACTCTTCGCGCGGCTCCAACGACTCTGCCCGCCAGCGTCACAAGTCGTCCAACAACTCGACGGCCAATCGCTCGCAAACGCAGCATTATCCCGGCCAGAGTTCGCTGCGGCACAGCGCCAGTTCTAGTCTGGATAAGCGTGGCTATCATGCAGGAGGAGGCGGAGTCGGAGGCGGAGAAAAGCGACGCTCTAAGCAGCATCAGCAGTATCTCCAGCAGGCGGACAACAGCGATGTGGAGTACGATAATGGGAACATCTCGCCCTTGTATACGAACTGGGATCAGGATATGCCACACCTGCTGCCCCTTAAGCACTACATCATGGAGCAGGCGAAGCTGTCTGGACGCTACGAGTACCGCGGTGGCGATGGCGGCGATTCGGACTCCTATCACTCGGATAGCCAGTCGGAGGAGCACTCGCTCTCTGGCCACGAGCCGGACAACGAGGACTCGGACGGTGGATCGGACACGCATGGCGGCTACCTGGAGCACAACTACGGCATGATTGACGACTATGCCAATATGGGCGACAGCGTCTCCTATTACGCATACATGTATCCGCCGCACGATCCCGCCGGAAGGGAGGATATGTAAGTATGAGAGGTGCTCTATCTCTATATTATATTTATCAATCCCACTTCTCTCATTGCTAGTTCCGACAACGTGGAGGCAGTGCTAGAGGGAATTGGCGGCAATGTAACGGCGGAACCCTCGGCTACAACCGCCGCCGTTCCTAAGCCAAAGCCTCGTTACCAGATCTCATATTACGACACCGTATCCGGCGGCGGAGGCTACCATGGCCAGCAGCAGCTTTACTCCAACACGCCACCGTATTCGGGACACGGTCATGGTCATCACGTTCCACCACCAGCATTGCCGCACCAGCATCAGCAGCAATTACACTTGGATCCTGGCGACACAAAGCAAAAGCAGTCCCAGACACTGCCGTCACCCAATCGGCAGATCTCTCGACTGGCTGGGGCCGGTCACCACGGTTCTGCGTCGGGATCGGGAACAGCTGGAACACCCAAAGAGGATGTCGGCCACGGTCACAGTCTCGTTGCCGGTCAACAGCAGGGTGCGCCAGCCAGTCTATCGCGGCCCAGCCACAAGATGGCTCCGCCCTCCCTGAAGCCCACCATCCAGCAGATATTCCCGCCCAGCGAACGGGCGCCTGGAATGGGAAGTGGCATGGGAATGGGCGGTGCCACTCTGGCCTGCATGAAGGAATGTGATATCGAGAAGTTTGCCGCCGACAATCTGAATCTGCACTCGAAGGGGATCTTCCGAAAGAAGGCATCCGTGAGGGACATGCTCAGTTGGACAGCGGAGGCCATCAGCCGACCCATGTTGGCGTTGTCCCGCGACAAGGCGGACAAGAAGACGGCCATAGAGCTGTTCAAGCTGGTTCAGATCTATATGGCGGACCGCAAGGCCCGCATGGGCATGACCCTCAACTCGGTGGCCATAGAAATCATCAGTGCATCGTTGCCCCAGCAGCAGTGAGTTACATTTCTAAATATTCACCTAAATATTCACCTTCATTGAGATTATTCTTGTGCAGATTAAGGGACGAGCTCTATGTTCAGCTGTGCCGGCAAACGACGGAGAATCCCAAGCGAGAGTCGCTCATCCGCGGCTGGGAGCTGATGGCCATCTGCCTCTCCTTTGTACCACCCTCGCCCACGTTTCAGCCCACACTGCTCAAGTGAGTATCGAACGGATCCTTAAGCCAAAGAAAGCGTTTTTAACGAAAGTTATTATTTCAATTGGCAGCTACGTCAATAGGCATCGCGATCCTTCCTTCGGTCCCAGTTTCATGGAGGTGAACAAGTGGCCCATCCATGTGCAGATATCACACTATGCCACTGTGTGTTGTCGCCGCTTAGATCGCATAGGCAGCAGCGGGCGTCGGCTAGCCAAGAAGCCAACGGTCGATGAGGTGGAGCAGGCGCGGGTAAGTGAACAATAAACTGCTGGAAAAGCTTTGAGAACAGTATTTAAATATGTTTTTTTCAGCAACAAATCCTGAGGAACAGCATGTTTGGCAATACTCTTTCCGAGGTCATGGATCTGCAGAAGGAAAAGTTACCATTCCGGAAGCTGCCTTGGATCCAGACAACACTGTCTGAGCATGTAAGCTCATGCCGTTTCGGAATATGTTTGCGGATTCAAGATGGTTTTGTATTGCAGGTGCTGCTACTCAACGGAAAGCAGACTGAGGGCATCTTTCGCGTTTCCGCGGATGTGGATGAGGTCAATTGTATGAAGAATCGCCTCGATCGGTGGGATGTTCCTGACATTAACAACACGTTGGGTAAGAGACAACTAGTCGCGAATGAGAGCTGTAATGTTAAAAAAGAGGAGAGAAAACAAGGAATATCTTAGTTGAAAAATTATTCAAAAATGTAATATTTTTTCCATACTGTTTCTTTGTTCAGTTGACGCTCATGCGCCGGCCAGTCTGCTTAAGCTGTGGTATCGCGAGCTGTACGATCCGCTAATACCGGATGCCTATTACGAGGATTGTGTGAACACCGAGGATCCCGACAAAGCCAAAGAAATAGTTAATAAGTTGCCTGAAATAAATCAGCTAGTAAGTGTCGCAGAAAAAACAATTATTGCATTCGTGGATACCACCTAACCTCATTTATTGTTTTTTTTCTAGGTTCTAACGTATCTAATACATTTCCTGCAACAATTCTCAAATCCCGAGGTGGTGAGCTGCACCAAGATGGACTCCTCGAACCTGGCCATGGTCTTTGCGCCAAACTGTCTGCGTTGCACATCCGACGATCCCAAGGTGATACTGGAGAACGCGCGCAAGGAGATGTCCTTTATGCGCACCCTCATCCAGCACATGGACACGTCGCGCGTGGCGAACTTGGCCTAGGACCGTCTATCCAACCCTAACCATATGTAAACGTTATTAACCTATCCTAACTTACTACCTACGAAAAATCTAACTTGAACTCAATTTGTATCTATACAAAGGATGATGTTGATCTTAACTCTTAACTCCTACTTTTACCCTTAACTCGTTTTGCTACTCGAATTTACTTACTAAGGCTACCAAAAAGAATGCAAACCAAAAGTCCTGGGACTTTATTTTATTTCGTAACGTCTAGAGGCAGCTTGTTCAGAACAATGGCAGCAACAAACCACAAATACTCGAGGATCTTGTAACGCGTAGTGCTTTTTCAAACCAAAAATAACTGAGAGACGAATCCAAAACACTAAACTCAATGTGTGCATGCGCCTAGATATGTACGTGTCAAATTGTAGTTGAATTAATTTATATTTTGCATTTGAGCAATTGTTTTCTTTTTAAATGGAATTTAAATCAAAGCAAGCAAGTAAGCGAATACTCAACAGCAACTCTAAACTCTCAAACGATGCAAAGCAAGGCATTAAACCATGGAAACTTCTTGCAAGGCCTATAAATAAATAGTTATAAAAGAAAGCTAAAGATAATTTAAACAAACCATATATATATTATGATGTACACAGTATGAAAAGAAGATCGAACAGAAGAACACAGAGAGAGAGATAAATGAATCAAATGCAATAAGAGGTCAATGATGAAACTGCTTATTAATTACTTGCAGCCAACGTAGTGCTATATACGAAATATTTATTCATTTGCAAAAATAAAAGAATGAAAATAAATCAATCAAAACGAAGTTCACGAAGAATTGTATGATTCTTTTAGAAAATGGGTAGCTTTTTATGGCCTCCCTGGTGCACTTAAGAAGAGTTGGAATCAGGCTGTAAAATAATAAATTCCAGGGGGGTTTCAATAGCTCACCTAACCTAAAACTTAATTGGTAAGTACTTTCATCGACCATCCGTTATCTGTACACTTGTCCCAGGCAAAGCTCTTCCTCTGCTATAATTAATGCGAGCGTCGAGTATTTATGCCCAATTTTGAAGTCATTTCAAACCGTTTGTCTCCTGATAATTGCTAATAATTTAGCGTCACTTGACGCCCCTAAGTCCCACTTTATCGAAACAACATGTACATACATACGTAGTTTGTGGCAGCGCAAACCTTGTCAATGCCTCGAATTGGCCGCATTTACTTATCGCAACACAAGAAAAAGGTTGTTGCTTTCGAAAACATTATGTTACCATTCATTATTTTGGGTTAATTTTTGGGTAAAAAACAAAAGAGCTGGTGAATGGCAAATATTGCTCTCTCTATCCATTGAGAAGGTCCTCTTGGCCCCGCGCTTGATAAATTTGAATACTCACCTTGTGATATTGTGATATGTCACAAAATGGCCGTCACAGGCCGGGTGCAAAATGGTTATATCTTGTCGGTCGACGGGATTTCGTCGGGGATTACGCAACTGACTGTCTGATAGCAGAGAACAAGTGTCTGCTCATGATGAAGCGGTGTGAAGTGTTATATCCGGGGATTACAATTTGCACTTAGAAGTATAGCGTTGTTCGACAATTTCCATATCTTTGAATGGCGACCGCCGACTTTGTGCGAGTTATACCATTAAATATTTTTATCTATAGGTAACGCCAAGGGATTTTGGATAATAATCGAATTATTTTCACAGTCGAGAAGGTTTCCCTCAGGATAAGTCTCCCTTTTCAATGTCAAATGGAAGGATTTTCTTATTTTTAAAGAGCTGTCCTTAAATGGTTTTCAGGCTGGGTTTTCAGTTTTTCTAGCGTTCTTTTGGCTAGTGCAAAAAAATAAAGGGTCAACACTATAATCATTAATAACAATTTCCTGATAAGATTTAGAAATAGAAAAGGTTTCCCATCATCATTTATGGACAAAGTTCTATGAAATTTCAGCCTGACTAATTGATAATTTTCTAGTATTATAAAATCTTAATTGGCAATCGATTGACGTAGAAACAAAAAGCTAACTCTATATTTAGTTTGCAAAATCACACTTTATTTAAGGGAAGCCTATCAAAATTAATAGGTTTATGACCAAAAATCACATGAAATTGAGTCACTTGGTGATTTCACTACAACGACTATCGAGACCATGTTATTACCTATTTCTAAACCCAAATCTTAAAGGGCTAGATCACCCACAATCGTGTGAAAGAAAAATATGGAAATGCTTTCCCATCAACTCAACCAGCCAAAACTGAAGATTTTCATTGTTCGCCGTCGAAAGAACACAATCATAAAAGGTATCTCAGAGATACTGGCGTAACTTTTTTTTTGGGACGACCTGAAAAACAATATCGAAGAGGTATCTATATCGGGTATATACATAGTTGTTGAATCAGCAGCAGCAACAATAACAACAATCGGTGGCATTTATGGGCTCTCGTTTTTTATCACTAAAGTCCCAAAGGCCGAAATCAGAAGTAATCCATCATCTGGGAGGCTTTACGAGGAGCCCGAGTGCGTACAGCTGATAAGACACCCCCGAAAAATGTCCATACCGCCTCGAATTCTCATTCTCTCACCAAACAGCAGTTATACAAACGCATAAATTGTTCCCGAAACGCAAACTCGATTACTCAATCAGAGCGCGATATCTCTCGACGGGGAAGGACTCGGTGCCGGGGCGGAGAAAGAGGCGGCAGGGGGCGGCCGAAGGAGTCCGATTGGTAATTTTAATTTGTTTACAACAACAATCAGCAGAACAGTAGCTGGTAGCCAGAGTTCGAGCCACGAAGCCATCCGAGCCGAGGGCCGAAACAGCCAGGTAACGACGATACCGATAACGGGTGATTAACAATTACTCGATCAAACGCGCCGCACCCACCGAGTGGCAGGAGGTGGGTGGTGGTGTGGTGGGTGCTTGTGGGCCGGCAGAGCTCAATATGCGCCCGGCGGGCTGTGATTTATACGACGACCGGGATCGGATCGAATCGAATCGCATCGCCGATTGGGTGTCCGCAGGGGCCGAGGCTCATGGTGTCGAGCTGTCGTTGTCTGCAATTGGAAATTGGAGTGGAGTGGAGTGGAGTGCCATCACCAATACCACGACGAACCAACCACCACTCGCTTATCAATCGATGGCCGGTAGCCCGGCATTATCTTCCGTAATATCGGCAGTTCGCGCCAGAGTGTGCGTGAGGGCGGGCGGGCCATATCTACATACCGCTCTATTATTGTTAATATTGATATCTACCCATTAGCACAACATTATAGGTACAATCTATTATATTCTGTGAAATCAGATTTGGTACAATTTATTGGGCCCCTGGGCTTGGCTGGCTCGACTTCTTCAGCGGGAGCCATTAGTTCACCGCCTGCGGCCAACGCAGTCGCTTCGATCGCTCCGTTAGCGTAGACTTCGTTATATATATTCGGTGATCTGCTATTCCGCCCTACTGGAGCCCAAGCCCACTATGGATATCGGCACCAAGGCGAGCAAGGCCGCCTTCTCCATTGAGAATATCTTGGAGCAGAAGACAAGAACCTCTCGTAGTCCGCCTGCGGAGACCTTGCATCGATCACAATCGCGTCGTGGCTCCTCTCAAAGCCCTGTGGCACCGCCGCCGCCAGCGCTTCCGTCTGCAGTTGCCATGCCCAAGGCACTGTCCTTGCCCACCGGCTCACAGTCATCCGCCGCCTCACCTGCCACATCTGCCACCAACATCTACGATCTGTCACGCGAGGCAGTGGCCGCCCAGTATGCCCTCAAGAATCTGGAGAGCAGTCCTGTGCTGGCGCCCACCACGCTGCGCTTCAATCCCATCTACCCGGATCCCGCCTCGCTGTTCTACCAGCAGGTGCTCAACCTGCAGAAGAATCCCTCGCTGTTCATGCCCCACTTCCAGGCAGCCGCCGTGGCCGCCGCAGCCGCCGTCCAGCCCACAGGATACTGCGATCAATACAGCCCCTTTGCCATGGACTGTGAAGGTGAGTTTCGATCCTTTTTGAAGGGGCACAATAATAGAGCTGGGAATAGGTCCTCTTTCGATCATTTTTTGAATGCTTTCAAAAATGTTTTCTTTTAAATATTTGCCAATAAACACTAAAATAAAACTCCTTCAAATATTTGTTAAAATTGTGCGAAAGATATTTGAAGAAACTTTAAGAAAATGATTTAATTCATGATAGTCTTTGGCGTTTTCTCTGCAAAATTAAAACTCATCATTTGAATTACACCACTTTCCACAATAGTGAGGACATCATTATAATAGTAATGACAAAAAATGGCCGGAAATGAGTCACAAGTTCGTATCTGGTATTAAGCATGAATGAGCGCTACAATTATCAATTAAAGACTTTGAAATGCTGATAAAGGCTGAAGCATTCCATATCTATAAAGGTGATATGTTAATTCCACATGGAAAACTGAATGTTGAAGCCTTAGAATATATAGAACCGGACACTTTGGCTTACTTATTTTGGAAATTAAAACACAAAGATGAAATATTTATTAATGGTCTCAAAGTTTTCATCACAAATAAGGTATTACAATTAAAATACTAGGCGACAGCTCAAGTCATTGAACCTCACGCCACAGTGCTGTCATAATCCCTTCCATCAAACTGACATATGGAAATTGATCGAGCATGGGAACCGTTCGCAGCAATATCCTCATTTAAATACAGTCTTAACTAGCCTAAGTCCAGGGTGTCCGAACCACCAAGTATTACAATTGGGATCCCACAGAAATGGGCCATAAACATGATTAATGTGTGTGCGCAAGCTGGCGGTTTTGTTTGTCAAAGTCAAGTGTTGGCGCCAATGCCACTTCAAATCTCACTCCCAAACCTGCATTCTCGGCTTGGTTCTCAGTGCAACATGTAACGGTAGATTAGCCCCTGAAAGAGTTCGACTGGGAAATTCGTAATGCTGATAAAGTCACCACCACCACCACCACCAATATCGGAAAAGCCACGAAATATTTTCGGTGGTCTTATCAAAATGACAAATATTTGAAATTGAGGTGAGAGCCATCAGTAGCCAGGTAAATGGGGGAATACGAAATCAATGGGAAACCGAGTGACAGTTGGACCCCATTTAATGGGGTTGACAGTAGGGTCAGGTGAAGTGGATCTGCGGAAATCCAATGGATATAAATCAACAAGTTCCTGGGAAACGAATATTATATGTTAAATCCTTTTCGTTTTATATATCCTCTTTGAATATCTTAAATCAGGATAATCCCTTAACTCAACAAATCCAAAGATGTTACTTATTTCTATGTATATTGATGGGGTTTACTTAATTTCACACTCACTCTTAATTTAAATATTATGACTAAATTTAGCCAAGTTTAATAACAGGGTATTATTAATATTTATGAATTCCCTTCCCCTTAATACAAATGTATTGAAATAATATATTTCCTTGATTATATTAAACAACCCGACAAAGTTTTTAAGATATAGTATTATTTAACATATAAACCCATACTACCTCTATTCTACCTCTTAATTTACTCTCCTATGCTCAATATTATTTTCCAAACTAGATTAGAGTCCTGTCGAATTAAGATAGATGGAATTTTTGCCTCAATCAATGGCACGTAGAGCAGTGATAACGTGGCGTATAACCGCCGATCAAGCCCATTCAGTTAGTTATATCCCTTGTTCATTGGCCCACTCCAATTCCATTGCGATTCTGATTTCCGATTTGTGTCGGCTTATCTGAACGACAAATGCTATTAGAGGCGATTAATAGGCGCTGTCCATCATCTTATAGCGACAATTGCCATTTGATTACGATAAGCTCGTCCGTTGTCGACCCGAAAAGAGGGGCCCCGACAAGTGCCTGATATGATTCGGTTCTGTGGTTCCTTTTGGACACGCACATTATAAAATAATAATAACAAATTCAATTTTCAACGATCGAAAAGTAAACCTCTGCCAAGGCGGGGATACCGTCGGGGGTCTTATCGCCAGGTACGCCACTTAATAAAAATAACCGTTAATAAGTCTATTTGTAACAATTTAAATTATGGCATCTGCAATCGAACGTTATTTATTTTATGGCATTTGGCAATTTCCAAGAGCTTTTCCAGCGCACAATATATCATAGCATAGCTGACGGGTGTGCCAATATGAGGTAAGTGAGTCCCGAAATATCAGATTAGTTCAGCATTGGCCCAATGAGCGTAATTCGAGTAGTATTCTACAAGTGCGAATTTCCGTTACGTCAACAGTAACATGTCCCCTTATCACCTCTTTATATATACTATATTTGTATAATCGGATTGCTTGTCGGGCCACAATTGATTTCGCTCAATTGCTCCTGGAATCTCAATATTTTGGCATGGCTGGCGCGGTCTTCTCCGACTTACAAGTGGGCGTTGGCATATTCCCGATACTGATACTGATTCTGATATATACCCGGAGTACCCATACAAATGTACGAACCGGTAGTGTTGTGTCCGATTAGTTTGATAAGCGCTGGTGGGCGGTGATAGGGGAATCGGCCCACGGGAGCCACCACCAATCACAATTCAATGAGCGCACCACTTGATATCGCAATGATTACTTAAATTTGATGTTTTGAGGAAATCGATTGTTGCTCGAACTTTCAAAGGGGGAATTTACTTATTATAAACTTATCTTTTTCCCGATAAAAAATAATGCAATAAAGTTGATCACACGATACATTGCAGGTTTTCATTTGTAAACATAATAAATCAAGTTGTAGGAACGTACTGTTTATTTATTATTCATTCGGTAACAAAGCTAAGCGATTCTCTAATGATGTCCCAAAATATAATGTACACAAATTTCGCTAATTATTTAGAACAATTAATTCGTTTTTGTTACTACTTGATTTGATTTAAGTTAAAGAATGCTATAAGTCGCTTTCTGAGACTTTTTTAGCATTCTACACAAAAATAAACAATATTCATAGATATATTGTAACAAATTAGATACAATAATGGTTCTGGCACCCTTTAGGACCTGGTAAAAAGTTCATATACACTCACCTGCTTACTCCTTAGAAAAGAAGCTATATAATCTCCAAAAAAGATTCCCGCCGGACACAATGTGTAATTCTTCCATTTCCTCATCCTTTTCAGGCTTCACAAATCCAGCCACCGCAGCGGCCGCCCTCTATTGCAACGCCTACCCGGCGGCCAGCTTTTACATGTCCAACTTTGGGGTGAAGCGCAAAGGTGGCCAGATCCGCTTCACCTCCCAGCAGACCAAAAATCTCGAGGGGCGCTTTGCCAGCTCCAAGTACCTGTCTCCCGAGGAGCGCCGTCATTTGGCGCTCCAACTGAAACTCACCGACCGCCAGGTGAAGACATGGTTCCAGAACCGGCGGGCCAAATGGCGACGGGCCAATCTCAGCAAGCGCAGTGCATCCGCCCAAGGAGCAACCCCTTCAGCGTCCTCCTCCGCCTCCAGTTCCACCAGCAGTGCTCCGGTCCTGGGACTGGGGAGCGGGAGCAGGAGTGGCCAGCAGAGCGACGAGGAGGATCGTATGTATCTATCCGAGGACGATGAGGACGACGAAGATGATGAGGAGGAGGAGGCTGAGGCCGATCCCGCCCTAAAGTGAAGCTCGAAGATTGCCTTGCCCCATTACTCATAAGATAGTCCAGCTTAGGTTAGGTTAAATAAATGTTAAATAAATGTATTTCAATAGATGTATGCGGTGCTGTTGATGGGAA
>VNJV01000925.1:0-10885 GCA_008042635.1 Drosophila nikananu | reverse complement strand
TTTTTCATCGCCAGTAACGATTCGATGCAAAACCGATTTTCTTTTGTGTCTTTGAAGCAAAATTTCACAAGTGTTTTTTCTGTTTTCCATCTGTCTTTCATTCAATTCATGTGGCACCCATTTTCCACACTTTTGGATCTTTCCCATAGCTCTTAAACGGTCAGAAATCGTTTGCTGTGCAACATTTAATATTTCTGCCATTTGCTGTTGGCTCAAAGTGTCATCTTCATCCAATATCGATTGCAATTCGGCGTCTTCAAACTTTTTTGGTGGTCTTCCACGTTCTTCATTTTTTACATCAAAATCATTATTTCTGAACCGTTGAAACCATCTTTTGCAAGTTGCTTCTGATAAAGCATGATCACCATATGCCTGGACAAGCATTCGATGAGACTCTGCAGCACTTTTTTTCAAATGAAAACAAAAAATTAAAGCTTTCCGCAAATCATCACTTTCTGGTACAAAGGTCGACATGTTTAACACGACGAAAAAATATGATATTGTCCGTTCACTGACTTGATCTATACTAAATATTTTTCGCACTTGTCATAGAAAGCAAATAAAAAAAAGATAACGGCTCTATCACAATAACTGTTCCCTATCGAGACATTTGAAGCTTGTCGCTCACTTCATACCGGTACACCTGGTAACCGCAGGACATTCCACCATTTCTCTCTATAAAAATGCCTGTCAAAAATAATTATTTTATACAAAATGCACTCTTGAATTGCAAAAAAAATTAAGATTAAATTCCAAAAACACCGCAACCATTTTGCAAACTCATTGAAAATTAAAAAACAAAAAAAGGATAGCCACAAAAAGGACATACAACAACAACGAGCAGAGCTTGCACTCTGTTTCCCTCTCGTTCTAATGCACACTCTGTGTTACCTTTGCACTCTGCACTATTTGCATCTCTGTTTCTCCACTCTGCTCTCTCCATCTCTCCTTCTCGTTCTGCATTTGCACCTTTATTTCATATTTTATTTTTGCACATTTTGCTGGATTTTCAAGTTCTTTTTGTTGTTGTTTAGCTTAGTTCGTTCTGCACTGCTCTGCATTTACAGTTAGTCCACTCTCTGACCGCCCCTTTCACCTTTGCGTTCCCCCCTTCACCGGCCCCACCCTTTTTCCACTCCTCCTTCTTTGTGCAGCCTCTCCTTCGAGTGTTTGAGTGTGTGTGTGCTTGGTCATGCTTACATGGCCTTTGAATGGAAGGTGAGCAGCGGTGAAAAGGGGGGATGGGGGGATAGCCGAGAGATAGCGAGAGAGATTAGGTGAGTGTAGAGGAGAGGAGCAAGGCAGTGATACACTGTGAGAATAATACCTACATAATTACCTTTGAATAAACAATTAATTGGGATTAAATTCAAAAACAAATTCTTGTTCAGCGCGAAAACAATCCAAGGCATACTCTTATCTCCGGTTTTGTAAAATAAAATATGGGACAACATTTTTAAAAGATATGTTATTGTTAGGTTTCTAGTAAATTCTCCGCAAATTTTTAAAAGCTCTATACCCTTTTTTCAATGGTCCTTATTTCGCTTAGTGTATCCAAGCTACATAGGCCGTTGTCGTTTTATTTGTTTGAATGTCCAGTTTGTTGTTGTTTGTTTTGCTTTTTTCTCCGTTGTTGCTGCCTTTTTTCATTGCATTTATTTATTCAACTAAATGCAGATTGCACATTTTTGCATCTGGCGTTCACTTTGTTTTTAGTTAATCACCATTTTGCTGCTGTTTTCACGTTTTTATTTTTTTGTTGACAGTAATTAAAGTGCTGTTCTGTAAAAATATGAGTCTTTAGCAAGCAAGTCTCGGTCTTTTGACCATGACTTTATAGTGCCCTATGGGACAGGGTTAGAGTAATGTTTAAAATGTCCAAGCTTGTAAGATAATTAAAGGAATTTGCAGTCGGGAATATAATTTTAACTATACTTTGTTATTCCTTAAACATTATTGTAATCAATTCTCATTAGTAATTCAAAAGAATTTACTATGCATTGCCCACTCTCACCTAACCAGAAACCTTTTACTTTCCCACAAACATATCTAATCAACAAAGACCCTCTATTTGCATATCGATTTCCCCACACAAAACCCTTACAATGGGCGCAACTTACCTGAGAGTGCAATGGAAATGGCGACCAGGTCCTTTCAAGGATCCCTCCTTGCCTTCTTGTCCCTGAAGAGTTGTGCTTTTGTGCGATTCCGTAGAGCTGCAATTGCTCAACTTCAGCAAAATCTGGAGCAACGGCGATGTGCATTGCAATGCCGAGGGAAAGGACAGGAAAGAGGTCCTAGGACCGGAGTCCTGGAAATGGTAAAGGCAGAGGGTTGACAAGCGCTCCAACAAGCAAACAAAGTCAAGAAAGCCGCGCCGGAGATATCATCAAAATGAATATGAGATTATATTTGGACTAGCGAAGCGTAAGAGGGTGAGGGGAATCCCCAACTTTAACGAGCAAAATTGGCTACAGGTGGAGAAATTATATTATAACAATGAAGGAAATTATTTAAATAGGTATGAAAAATGCTTGGGAAATGTTGGGTATGGTTTTCTTTAAAACTCTTTTAAGAAAGCAGCCAAATTCGTTGGTTTACTAATTAACAGAAAATTAATTAGGAAACTATTTATTTAAAAAATCAAGAAATCATTGGATTGATTGGTAATTTCCGTATTCCTAACAAATTTGATATGTTCATTTCGATTTGAAGTATAGCCTCGCTTCAAATCTAAATTTTAAAACCTTAGTCAAATTAATTTCCCTCTGTATATAGAAAGTCAGATACATATACAGATAGATTTAAGAGGACGAGTCGGTGGAATCAGAGAGAATCCTTGCCCGCTGGCGGGCTAAAGGTGAGCAAACAAAGACGCTGATAAAACGAAATGCCAAAATGACAATTGAAACGCCCAACAAAAGGCAAGAGCTGTCGTCCAAGAAGGGGAAGGGCACGAGAGGGGGGACAGAGGGGAGGCTGGAGGTCCTGCCTGTGTCTGTGTGTGTGTAGTGAAAAAGTCAACTCGTGAGGGAGCCTCCTCATCTGGTGGCTGCCATTTTTTGGTGTCTCCTGCTCCTCAACCAAAATCAAGTGTGAACGGGGAATCCGGCCAAAGGATTCTCTCTCTTGCACTCCGTTGTTGTCCTCCATGGCCATCTGTACCTCTCGCTCTGATAATGATGATGATGGCACCTCCTCCTCCTCCATCACTCCTTTATGTATCTTCTCTGCCAGGTCTACAGCTCTTCAGCTCTATCTCTATATAAATATTTTAGGGGCGGTCTCTCTTGTCTGTCTCTCTCTCTTTGCCTCACCCCCTCTCTTTACCATCATATATTTATTCCAATTCGACATTTTGTCCTTTCATTCATAATGCAGCCGGCGTCGCTGCTGCTGTCGGCGTCGAGGATATGCCATCCAATCTGAACGTAATGATGAAGTTCTCCTTTTGCCTGCTATCAATCCATCCATCCATCCATCCCGCTCTGGCACTCGCCTTTGTCATCTCTCTCTCTCTCTTTTGGCCTGAATGTATGCCTCCTCTCGCTCTATCCTGCTGGCAGGACTCTGTCAGGGGTTGATTCCATCGAGCAACCCCTCTTCGCTCAGCTCAACGTGTGTCCTTTTCATATTTCTTAAGGCCCGCACCGCTCGCTATTTGCCTTCATTCCGCTCCGGTCGCTGATCCTGTGCTGAACGCATCCTGAGCGCGCATCCTGTTTTACGCGTTCTGACAAGCAAATTTGCATTTAAAAAGCCTTGTCCTTTTTACGAAACAAGTGATAAACGAACAAGAATAAAAGACAAACGAGAAACTTTAAAACAAGTTGAAAGAAGTGTGTGCTTTGCGAGTGTTTAGGATCTAATCAATCCTCGGCGAGTGCCAGCCCAAGGAATTGGATACCCACATAGGCGGTGCCTAAATATGGTTTACTTTGTACGTATTTATTATATTTTGGATATTATTTATATAGGGAAAAGCGAGGTGCCGACGGGAATGGGAGTGGTACTAATTTATTTTTTATCTATTTATATTAAAGTGTCAGTAAATATAGCTTATAGCGACGGTGGTATTTAATTAATACGATATTTTAGGTGTTTTTCTGTTAATGTTTTTATATTTAGGAAACAGGTACATATCTTTTACTTAGTGTTTCATGGTATTTAATCAACTTAATCTGAGTTCTAAAAAAGTTTTGTAAACAAATGTATACATTTTTATGTTTATTTGGCAGTTTTATCCAACCAAAAACATTTATTTTAATGTTTATTATATTTCTTTAAGATAATAGATTTAAATATTCACTTTAACATAAAATGGAACACAAAGAAATATATTTTAATTCTAAACAACCGAGGGAAAAAGGGTTAAAGCTTTTATAAAAGGTTTATTAATCATTGTATAGAATACCATACTTGTGGTTATTTTTTTAAAATTAAACACTGATCAAGAATTACAATCTTCCTTATATTTTTAACACCTCAACATCTTTAATTATCATAATAAAAGCAAAAGTATCACATCTTGTTTCTTAAATGCTAAAACCTTCGATAATTTATTAGAAGTATCCCAGCAAAGTCCGCTCATTGCAAACTAAGTCAAAGTCTCTTGATTAAAAAGCCTTTTGATTAAACATTATTACCCACACGTTGTTAATAAGCTCGATTCCGCACACACACTCTTCAAGAGCTGACGGCTCTCAAGTGGCCACTGGAGGAACACCAGCCTAAATAATTCGGGTGCTTGAGGCCTTAACTATGTGTACTTTCAATGTGGATAGTGTTTAGTGTGGCGGGAAACTTTCGGTCCAGAGGGCTGACCGCCGCTGCCTCCAGGGTCAGCGTGTGAAATGGGACCTGCCCCCTTTCTGTATTTTTTGGTTTTTAATAAGATTAAACCGCACTTCGGGAGGGAAACTACTCCGTACGTAATACACAAGATGGAAGTTCGACCCACTGAGGCGTCAAATCAAGTTAATTAAAAGCGGCAAGGAAGTCGTCGGGTAATCGCACCGGATGTCGCACATTAGCCACACTCGAGGGCACATGGAGAAGATGGGAGTTGGAGACTGAGACCGAGACCGGGATTGAGATTGAGAGCGAGTCCGGGGCCTTACACCTCCTCCAGCCGAGTGTAAGGAATTCGATGATGATAATGTAATGTGCAAATAAAGCCAAGACCCGCGCCAAAATAAAATATTGCAGACTCCGCCGGAGTCTGTGTTATGATTGATGGCAATATGCTGGCGAAAGGATTGAGGCTTTTGTTTGGGTTAAGCGGAGCGTGAGATGCCGCGGGCAAGCACGGGTTAAGTGCAAAAGCGATGGGTATGCAAAAATCGGAAATCAATTGTCATATATATGTATATCCAGTATTTATTAAAACGCACTGCGGTTAGTCCTTAATTGCAACCCGCTGGCTGGCCATGAATGATCCTGGGGCAAAAATGTCCTGCCGCTGGGAGCACGCCCTCCGCTGGCGTTTGTTTGTACTCCCCGAATTGCCAACGCATTAGTTGCACTTGACTGGACGGGCCATAAATAATAAGTACAGCTCCAGTCACAATAATAGGTTCAAGATTTACATATTTTAATCAAAAGAAAGGGGTTTCGGGAAGGGAAAACATATATAAACTTAACCCTTCTACGCACAATATGATCAAAGAATCGAAAGAATTGAATTTAATGACAGGTTTAGAAAGGGGTTAAATATTATGATTAGGAAAGTTTTTATAATTTGAAATAAGAATCCTGAAGTTTTCTTTAAAATATAAATATGTGCATTGAATATTTCTTATACTTAATAATATTTTAGTTGTCATAAATATGCTTGTTTTTATGGTGGGAAAATGAACTGCGTTCAATGTATATTGTATATTTTAAGGGGTAGCTACCCCATCGATTTACCCGCCGCTGTGCCGTCGCTTTACTCATAAACAATTTGATAACCCGTTGCTTAGTTTGCATACTCAATTTGATCGCAATCCTTTTGTTGTCCTTGCAGAGTCCGCGTGGCATGCAACCGTGTAGTCCAGCGGGAGAAGTCGCAATGATGCCGCCGTCGAAGAGTCCCGTGATGGAGAGCGCCGCCTCCGACCAGAATCCGAGTCAGCAGAGTCCGCCGAGTGGCGGTGATCAGAGTGCCGCCAAGCGGGCATGTCCCCTGAAGTTCTCCATAGCCAAGATCATGGAGCCGGATCACAGGCCCACCCAAGCAGCTCCTTTACCACAACAGCCGACGCCGCAGCAGCAGCTGCCCCACCCAGTGCAGGAGCCCCTGGTGCTCATCCAGGAGGACGATGACGATGAGGATCCCGATATTGATGCGGATTCGGAGCGCTCCTGCAGTCCCATTGAGGTGATCAGCCTGGATCACTCGCCCTCCGCCGTTAATTACGATTCCGCCTTCAAGAAGTATGTGCCGGGTGCCAGCACGGTGCCGGCTTCTTCGGTCGTAGGATCATCGCCATCGAGCACGAGCAGTGCTGCAGTGCAGCAGTTCGTGAGCTCCCGCCACCAGGAGCTGCTCTCCCAGTATCCCCTACTCTACTACGCCCCCAATCAGCTGATGTGCGCCGCTGCCGCCGCCCAGTATGCGGCCTTGACCGCCCAACAACAGTCCCTGGCCAGTGCCGCTCACCTGAGCAGCTTCACCGCCTCCCTGAACGCCACGCTGCATCACTCGCAGTCGCTGAGGCGGAATCTGGGACATCCACTGGCAGCAGCAGCTGCGGCAGCCGCCGTGGCCCAGTCCCAGGCTGTGCCCAGCAGCCTGCAACAGAGTCTGGAGAAGTCACCGGTGGCCCAAAGGACATCGTCGTCGTCGTCGTCGGGTCAGTCTGGTGGACTGCAAGGGAACAATTTGAAGAGAAAGCGATTGCCACAGG
Source organism: Drosophila nikananu (assembly GCA_008042635.1). Lineage (NCBI taxonomy): Eukaryota > Metazoa > Arthropoda > Insecta > Diptera > Drosophilidae > Drosophila > Drosophila nikananu. The sequence continues at coordinate 3,995 of VNJV01000925.1, read as the reverse complement.
ATCAGGGTGAGGTGACACCACCACCACCGACGTCGGCGGCAGCAGCTCGATCCCGCTCCCCATCGCCGCAGGGATCCGTGGAGGACAGCAGCCCCGGATCGGGCAGCGGGGGCAAGCCCAAGACCTTCTCGTGCCTGGAGTGCGGCAAGGTGTTCAATGCCCACTACAATCTCACCCGCCACATGCCCGTCCACACCGGAGCCCGGCCCTTCGTGTGCAAGGTGTGCGGCAAGGGATTCCGGCAGGCGTCCACCCTGTGCCGGCACAAGATCATCCACACGTCGGAGAAGCCGCACAAGTGCCAGACGTGCGGCAAGGCCTTCAATCGATCCTCCACGCTGAACACCCACGCCCGCATCCATGCCGGCTACAAGCCGTTCGTGTGCGAGTACTGCGGCAAGGGATTCCACCAGAAGGGCAACTACAAGAACCACAAGCTTACCCACTCCGGCGAGAAGGCGTACAAGTGCAGCATCTGCAACAAGGCCTTCCACCAGATCTACAACCTCACCTTCCACATGCACACGCACAACGACAAGAAGCCGTACACCTGCCGGGTGTGCGCCAAGGGATTCTGCCGCAACTTTGACCTGAAGAAGCACATGCGCAAGCTGCACGAGATTGGCGGCGATCTGGATGACCTGGACATGCCGCCGTCCTTTGACAGGAGGCGGGAGTATACGCGCCGGGAGCCGCTCTCCTCGGGCGGTTACGGTCAGGCCTCGGGTCAGCTGACGCCGGACTCCAGCTCTGGCAGTCTCTCGCCGCCCATCAATGTGACCACGCCACCGCTGTCCAGTGCAGAGACGAGCAATCCAGCCTGGCCGCGTTCGTCTGCCTCTCATTATGCCGCCGCCGGGGGATTCCATCACCTGGGAGTGGTGGCTCCGCCGCAGGACTATCCCAGCTCTGCCTTCCTCCAACTCCAGCCACAGCAGGCCCAGCAGCCACATCCCCAGCAGCATCCGCCTCAGCAGCAGCAGCAGCAGCAGAGGCTCTCGGAGACCTTCATTGCCAAGGTGTTTTGACAGCGATACTATGCGGACAGCCTGAACAGCTCCACGGCGGCATCGACGACCAGCACCACGGTGACCAACACGACCACATCGGCCACGTCCACGTCCTCGGCGCTGGCCAGGAGTGACCTCCTGATTGACTGACTGCAGTTTGTGGCAGCGGCAGCCGCTGCAAGCAATCCGAACTCCGGACAGGATGTGGGACAGCCACGGAGGTCCCCCTCGCCGGAGCTGGGATGCACGGCCCTCGGCAGTGCAGTGAGGGCTTTGAATGGACTCTTCTAAGGAGGGAACTGCTTCGAACTCCAAACTCCGAACCCTCTCTTCCCGTAAGACCTCAACAGCCACCAAATGGTTTCAACTTGTGCAATACCCACTCAGCAGATGATTCATCACCATGTGAACCTACCGCTCAACACACACACCTCTCCCCCTTTTCACTGTATATAGTATATCCCTAAGAAGACCCAAGTGTTAACCGTAGCTTACGCTCTATTTAAGCTCTCTGAATGTATTAGATTTAGTCACAGGACCTAGCTAGTTAGTCATGAATGTGTATATGTGTACCGCACTCCTCGGGAGTGCGCACTTCAGCGTATATATATAGGAGAAATGTTTATTGGGAGTCCAGTCAACCGAAATACATAGCCAAATATGTATCTTAGAGTTGTACTAGATATCTGTAACTTAGTGTCTGTTTAATCCCACACAAGAGCGAAGAATGCATTGAATTTGTTTAGAAGCTAAGTGATATTATTGATAATGTTTAAGCAATAAATCAATTCTTCAATTATTAAACTGATGTCTAAGTTTTTAATGGGGAAGGGAGGAAAATAAAAAAGGGTTTTAACAATTTATGAGCCTTGAATCCCATTTTAATCCCCCTCTTACTTATATGCAAATAACTGAGCAACGGGGTGGGCCCTGCCATTGAGATTGTCTCCTGCCATCCTTGAGAATGCAAATGCAAATGCGACGGCGAAACGAAAACAATTATCGCTGCATTACTCGAGTTGCGTTTAATGGGCTCTAAACTGTCGCCATGTCTGCCGCATGACATTTGCAACTTAATTAGTGGCGACCTGCCCCCCATTTCCACGCTCCCCAGGTGGCAGGTCCTGGCACACGCCAATCATTTGCATAGTCCTTTGATCTACAGCTTGCGAAAGGACAAGGAATACCCGTTAAGGGAGTCAAGGAAGGATCTCCCGAGGTTGCTCATAAAAATGCAATATAAATTTTCATTTGTCACTCTTTGTTTTCCCTTAATTTGCAAATGTCTTAAAGGTTGTGATGATAATTAATACGGCAAGGAAAGAAAAATGGTAAAATGCATAATTTATAAACAACAACATATTTTTATTAATTAAAGATATCAGTCAGGGGTTGAGTTTCCCTTTGATTATGGAAGGAATAAAGTTTTTGCTTTATAAAATAATGTTGTAAACAATTTAAAGTCGAAATGCAATGCTTATCCTTTCTCTGACAATTATATTAATTGTAATAAACATTAATTTGAATCATTTACTATTTGACAGTTCAAATGAATACTTGATAAGTAAGGACAAATATTTATATTCAAACGGAAGTCCTGATGTTATCCTGCTGGTTTATGGGTTTGATGACAAAATGCTTTAATGCCCCCGTCAGAGATGACGCATGTGATGCCCACTTGAGTTGACATTTCTTGTTTTTTCCCTCCCCTTTTTGCCGGCTGTATGAATAATTCAGAAACATCAAATCGAATCGAATATCCAAATGGGAACGAAAAGCGAAATCGAGCAGTGCGAAGCGTTTCTCTTTTTTTTTTTTAGTATGCAAATAATCAGATGTCCTTTGCGCACAGTGGCGTACAGTGGGCCCTCAGCATATGCTCAAGCACACCGCCCACTGACAGGACTTCTGGATCCATTCAAATGACACAGAGAGAGAGAGAGTTCACGTGGAGGAGTTGTGCCCAATTTTCGGATGACTTTTGACACCGCCTCGCGGCGTTCTTTTGAACCCGATTTCTATCTGCTCCGAAGGCCAACCCCCAATTGTGGAGTGAATGGTGAATGGTCCTTGAGCCGTTGTCATGTTCCTTTTGATGTTTGCCTCATGCACGCCCAGTCGACCATTCGAGTATCCATCTGCCCAGCCAGCCATTCGCCTATCCAAATCCCAATACAAATCCGCAATCCCCTTCACTGGCGCTTTGGCAAAACTGACTTATTTGGCTAATTAAACGCGGTTGGTCGGCGATTCCTGATCCCGTCCGGATAAGTCAGCACTTTTCCACTTTTCTGCCCGCTTATGCATGACGCCTCGGCACTCCGCACAATCCGCTATTTTTTGGTCACTCCAACGGATGACATTAATTAAGCTAATTAATGGCTATTGACCGGGCCAACGTGTGCTTTTCCTCAGCGAAAGGAAGCTGCCAATGAAGGGCCGTCAGGTGAGAAGCTGCCAGAGTGTCAAGGAAAAGCTTTGATAATGGAAATGCATGAAGCGATTGGTTAATTGGGAACTAATTTGATTCATAATCTATTTTATTCAAATAAGAACATTATTTTTCTTCCATTTGCCAATAGTATTGCGACTTGGCAAATGATTTAAGAGTATTACAAGAGTAGTTTTTAAATCTATTAAAAATAGCTTCTTATATTTTAAAATACAAATTCATTTTGACTTTTCACTGACTTTTTTTGAAATCGAGTTTTAAATGCAGAAAAGTTCTCGATTAAAAACTAAGAAGAAAAAACCAAACCAGACTGAAATCGGATGAGTTTAAGCCAAGTTACGATCAAAAAACCACAGAAGGAGTTCGCGATTTTGGAGCCTAATTTTTTTCTAAAAAATTAAAGGGGTTACATCGTCAAAATTGTAAAAAATTTGCAAAAATTTAGAAATCGAGTTTTGAATGCAGAAAAGTTCTCCATTAAAAACTAAGAAGAAAAAACCAAACCAGACTGAAATCGGATGAGTTTAAGCCAA
>VNJV01000923.1:0-54689 GCA_008042635.1 Drosophila nikananu | reverse complement strand
GAAATGTTCTCCATTAAAAACCAAGAAGAAAAAACCAAACCAGACTGAAATCGGCTGAGTTTAAGCCGAGAAATGCAGAAATGTTCTCCATTAAAAACTAAGCAGAAAAAAACAAACCAGACTGTAATCGGCTGAGTTTAAGTCAAGTTACGATCAAAAAACCACAGAAGGAGTTCGCGATTTTTATGCAAAAAAAAATTAAAGGGGTCACATCGTCAAAATTCTAAAAAATTTGCCAAAAAATTATAAATCTAGTTTTAAATGCAGAAATGTTCTCCATTAAAAACCAAGAAGAAAAACCCAAACCGGACTGAAATCGGTTGAGTTTAAGCCGAGTTACGATAAAAAAAACCACAGAAGGAGTTCGCGATTTTTAAGCCAAAAAAATTTAAGGGGTCACATCGTAAAAATTCTAAAAAATTTGCGAAAAAATTATAAATCTAGTTTTAAATGCAGAAATGTTCTCCATTAAAAACCAAGAAGAAAAAACCAAACCAGACTGAAATCGGCTGAGTTTAAGCCGAGTTACGATCAAAAACCACAGAAGGAGTTCGCGATTTTTATGCCAAAAAAAATTAAAGGGGTCACATCGTAAAAATTCTAAAAAATTTGCCAAAAAATAGAAACCGAGTTTTAAATGCAGAAATGTTCTCCATTAAAAACCAAGAAGAAAAAACCAAACCAGACTGAAATCGGTTGAGTTTAAGCCAAGTTACGATCAAAAAACCATTGAAGAAGTCGCGATTTCTGAACCAAAAATTTACCCATTTTTTTCAATAAAAATTTAAGGGGTTTCATCGTCAAAATTGTACAAAATTGGCCGAAAATTAGAAATTGAGTTTTAAATGCAGAAAGGTTCTCCTTTAAAAACTTGAGTTTAAGCCAAGTTACGTTCAAGAAACCATTGAGAAAGTTCGCGATTTTTAAGCAAAAAATGTGACCCGTTTTCTGAAAAAAATGGAAGCTTTCCCCGCTTGTTCAACAATAAATTCAAACTCAACTGGTGGAAGGTTGTTTAAAAAAAGGCATCGTATATTAAATAGATAAAGCCAGGAATAATTACTATTTACAGCTAGTTACTAAAGCATATCGTAATATTATTTACAAACTAATTTAACTACAAACTCCAGACTCCATACATACATACAAAAACGTGCATTATCTCCGCATATTTTAAAATGTAGTTTTCTAAATTTAACGAAAAAAAAATAGAAAAACAAATAGATAAACAAAATAACGATTATTCTTTTGCTTGTAGATTGCTATCTCAGGGCCTTTTAAAACCTCTGTAGTTATGCGTTAAGTTTGTGCTAATACTTTCATTTTAAAATTTTTATTTTCAAAGAGTGTTTTCGAATCGGTTTCGATTTCGATTCGATACATCTTTTAGTAGGTTGGCAGTGTTTTTATCGATTCTTCTTTTGTATGCTATATTCGGAATTTTCGTCGTTTCTCTCTGTTTCTTGCCCTTAGTCTAGCTTAGCGTCGGTATATAACTTATAACTTCTATATGTGACAATCAACATTTTTACAATGACTTTTATCAACGTTTTGGGGGCTTAGCTAATTCGTTAGACTAAGTTTTGGGACAGAACATAGGCGCATTATCGAGGAATACAAAACGAAATCAGGTGGAAATGTCAACCAAAAGTTAGGCCATGAGATATTTTAGTGGTCCGGATCTTATGATAAGATAAGGTATAACATTTTGTGGCATACTTTTGGTTGGCATTCCAATTGATTTGAAAACCACAGCCATTTCTGTGGCACTCCTGGAACACAATTTTAGGCACAAAACAGATTTGGATTGATTTTGGGAATGATTTCAAAACTACTGGGAATTTTCTAATAAAAACAATGAGGGTTTTTTTTATAAAAAAAGAGATTTTTGAATATTTTTTTAAAGGTTAAATATTAGTTACTTAGAACAGTGTATTAGGTGCATTTTTGGGAGAACTTTAAAAGATTTTTAAAGGTTTTTTTGTTGTGTGCAAACTAAGGGCTCCTCCCGATATCGCCTTTGATCTGCACCGAACTCAGCCTGTTGCATTAAGTAAACGAAATGGCACATTGAACCACAACCCACATGATCCTAACCCCTCCTCCCCGCTCACATGTGACCCCACCAGGCGGCGCTCGCCTGGTAGTAGCCATCGTTGCCCCAGCTCAGGATGCTCAGCGGTGGCGGTGGCGGCGTTAGCGACTCCACATCCACATCCACATCCACATCCAAATCCACATCGCTGACATTATTGTTGTTCCTTTTATGGTTATTATTGTTATTGCTATGGTTGTTCGGAGCTTTGCGCCAGCCCTGGCGTGAAGGCGGCAGATGATGCAGTGCAGCGGCTAAACGGCGTCGCCGCCTGTGCCTCCGACGCACCAAGTCCCAGCCAACGGTGCCCTCTTGTTAGAAAACATGATTCTTGGGCGGCGCCAGGAAGGGTTTCTCCTCGTTCATCTTCTCCAGATTGCCGCTCAGCGTGGGATCCGTTGGACGGATGCGCTTGAAGAAGCCGCACTTCCACAGGCAGTACGTGAAGAGGGCCAGCAGGAGCAGGCCCCCCACGATGCCCAGAATGATGATCAGCCAGGGTATCGAGGTGTCACGCTGCTGATTCCGTAGCTCTGGATAGGCACGGGTCTCCACCTGGTAGGATGAAGCATTAAATATGTTAGTAGTTTCTATCATCAATAATTTACGATTCGGATAACTCACCTCGCAGTTATTAAGTTCCATGACCTCCACACCAAAGTCGTCGGGTATTTTCGCCGTCGCCGAGGATATGATGCGTACGCGATCCACCCGAGGATACTCGTTGACCAGCGTGGAGTTCCACAGGCGAGCGGTGACCACCACTTGGGCCTCGGACCGGGCCGGCATGTTCCAGATCTCGCAATCAATCTGTATACAACGCGCCGTGCCCTTGTTGCACTCCAGCTCCACGATGTCCTGCTTCTTGCCATTGCCATTGGAGTTGCCGCCCGCATTGCCGGCGTTGCCCTCGGGATCGTAGGTGAGGCGCTCCAAGCGGGTGACCCGCTCCAAGAAGCTGCGCTTTATCCGGTTCTGGTTCTGATACCGATCCTGATTCTGCTCCTCATGGAGATCGTGGCTACTGGAGTAGTAGCTCCTCTGTGCCGCAGTCTTGTTGTGCCGCCGGCCGCCCACCACCGATGGATACATACGCATCTGGGCTGGGGCACTGAGGTAACCCTGAGCCTCCCTCGAACCCGTGGTCAGTCCGAGGGGATTGACAAACTGCGGTGCCACCCGACACTCGCCCTGGCCCACCTCCACGGTGGGTATTTGCTCCAGATACAGGAGATACTGATCCAGGCGATTGCTCTGCGGATCACTGTACAGGGCCAGGGGCCAATGGATGACCATGTGAACCTTGGGCGCCGTCGAGGGACCATCGTTGAAGACGGTAAAACTATGGCTAACCTGTGAGCCCACATCGTCCATCTCCATGGGTGAGGTGCCGGCCGAGGACGAGGAGGAGGAGGATCCATCCAAATCGGCGCCCGAAGACCCAACCTGGGTGGCCTTCTTCAGGGTGGCTGCACCTGCACTGTAGAAACTCTGCTCCGGCTTGGGCCAGCCACGGAAATTGAGCTTGGCCTGGCGCACCACCTTCACATGGAGATCCCGCTCGGGCGGCTCAGTGCCCACCAGCTTGGAGGTGGTATTGGCAAATATATGGAACAGCATGGATTTCTCCCCGGGCTCCAGGCCCTTGGGCTGGAAGCGTATGGTCACAAAGGTGGTGGCGCCGCGCAGCATGGGATTGCCCAGACTGCAGGCCACCAGGGTGGTGTTGTAGCTGTTGCAGGTGGCATTGGTCTGGAGGGGATTAAACATACAAGCAATAAATTATTAATAAAGCAAGAAAGGGAGATGTCTAGAGCGGGGAAACTACTACTCACCGGCTTCTTGGTGGCCACATAGGAGACTCCCGCCTGATGCTGGATGAACAACTGCGCCTCGTAGGCCGAGTCCGCCAGATTGCTCACATTGATGCGCACCTCCAGCTCCGTTTCGTCCAGGATGAGGGTGTACTCCTTACCAGAACGGGTGATATTCGGCTCTGCCCGTATAATCAGATTACTCTCACAGAGATCATCGTCGCCACAGTCCTTCTGGAAGGTTCCCTCGAAATCGATGTGGGCCTGCGTCTGATCCAGAATGGGATTCAGGTGCACCAGGGCGGTCTCGGCCAGCGGAGGCTCCACCAGTGAGTACTTCAGACGGAAACGCACCGGCGTTTGTATGTCCCTCGTATTGGCCTTAATGTAACCCGTGACCCGCTGGCAGGCCACCTTGCCATCGGTTCGCACGGTCACCACGCGGCCAAGGACATTGCTCCGCTTGTTCTCCCGATCGAAGAACACCCTCGAGAATTTCTTGGCATGATCAAAGGTCTCCGCCTCCACACTGTAGGCCAGGCGCAGCTCCTTGCTCTTCTCATCGTACGGATCGATGCTGCAGCAGGCCTCGAAGGAGAAGCAGGTGAGGTTGCTGGAGGCGTCCGCCTTGCAGCCGGGCTGATTGGGGTCCATGTTGCGCAGCTCCTCCGCCCGGACGCCCGTCTGGATGCTTATGATGGGCCTGGCCAGCAGTACGATGGCTGCCGAGGAGTTGAACGCCCCGATGACCACATCCGGATACGAGTTGTCATCGAGATCCGTGTTGCCCGAAATGGAGATGCCAAAGGTGCGTATCGGTGGCTGGCCCTGGGGCATAATGCCACCCAAATCCTCGGCCCTGATCTTTTGCGCTGGCTTGGTGTTCAGTCCCTTGGGCGAGCCCAGATAGATGTACACCACGCCTCTGTCCTCGTAGGGCGCCCCCACTGCCAGGTCATCGCAATGGTCCTTGTTCAGATCCCCGATATTGGCCAGGGCCAGGCCGAATCTACTCTCCAGCGTCCCCGTCAGCCGCTGGGTGTACTTCAAGGGCAGCGAATCCTTCTCATTCTGATACACATACACCGCTCCGCCCTCGGACTTGCTGAAGTACAGCGGCGCGGCCACAATGAGGTCCGGCCGAAGGTCACCATTCACATCGGCGGTGGTTAGCTCGTAGCCAAAGCTGGAGCCGAATTGCTCGCCATCGAGGATCATTTTCACTGGTATTGGATTCTCGCTGGACTTGTTAAAGATCACCACCTGGCCGTGGCCCTCGGAACGTGGTGCTCCCGCCGCATAGGACATGTGACCAAAGAAACGTCCACCGGTCACCGACATGCCCAGGTAACTGTACTTGTCGACGGGAGAACCCACATCCGCGTGATTGCTGTAGTAGGTCGTCTTGTCCCGCTGCAGATACTCACCGCCCACCTGGGTCACCCAGATGGAGCCGCGCCACGTGGACGGGCCGGGTGAGCCCAGCACCATGGTGTCGTCGTCCAGCAGGGCGCCCGATGTGCCCGCCTGGCACATGCCATAGTCCTCGTGCTGTCTGTTGTGGGGAAAAGGGGAAATGATTTGATCATTTAAAATTTGCTAAAATGTCTCCCTCTAAATCGTAACTGTTTACAAGCTCATTTTAAACTCAAACGTACCAATGAAAACCCCTTGAAGTTCAAGGACATTCCCCCCCCATTGGTCCTGCTTATTCCCGGATTGGGACACTAATAGATGACCATGGTCAACAAAAGGACTGTTTGGCGTTGGCCCATCTTCATTTCCCTGCCATTTGCCTATTCCCGAATGGAGCTGAGTGTCTGTGTGTGTTTGGACATTAATGGATGACCAGGGTCAACAGCAAAGGTTGTCGGGTCCACCTTCACTATCCATGCCCCTCTTCCTATTCCCGAATCGGGTTTGGACACGCAACTTCCAGCTGGATGAAAAATTGCATATTCAGAATGATGACAGGCCTCCCCCACGTTCACCGCTCCTTGATTTGGGTGCGGATCGTCCTCATTTCATTTAAATAAATTAAATTTCACCTTTATGAGTGTTGCAGGAACAGGAACGACGTCATCGGTGTCACACTTGAGGTGGTGACCCTGTCGCCTTCCCATTCAACAAAAAAAAAGAAGAAAATAAATAACAAACCACACACGCTGCATGCTAATTGGTGGGGAAAAACAAAACACACCCCGCATTATTCATTGCTGGAGATAATTCACCTTGACACTCTTCCCTGTTCCCTTTTTTAATTTTCGTTCTTCCATTTCCCCCCAGCAGGAATATAAAATAAATATTAAACTGACCCATGTCAATTTTTAGGGGTAAAGAGTGTTATGATTACCTCAACCTGCCATAGATATGGCCACGAGACCTTGGACAACACGAAGAGAAATGCATTCTAATGTGAACTAGAGATCGAAAGGTATTACTCTTTGGGATATCTCGTTGGGATCACTCTTTGGGATCATAAATAATAAGAGCACCCTTTGGTCTCACTCTTTAGGATCACTACTTAGGATCACTCTTTAGGATCTCTCTAATTAATTAATTTATTTTTTGGGACAATCCTTTGTTTGCACTCTTTGGGATGGTAAATAATAACTGCACTTTGGTATCATTTTTTAATAATAGGAATATAAAAACCCCAAGGCAATTATATAATATATCATTAAACCATTATATTAACAAATCATGGTTCTTATTCAACATGCGCACATTAAAATTATGATTAAAAACTGATTACTTAAGCTTACTAAACCCCATTCATAGGAACTGATAATAAACGCTTTAATAATATAAAATAAGAGCTAAAGCTAATTTCCACAGCCTTCGGTACTAGCTTAAAAAACTATGAAACCCATGATAGTTACTAAAATCTAATAGCCTGGTTTTATTCATATTTTACCCCTTTAAAATGACTATACCAAGTATTATGTTACTTACCTTTTCACAGTTCGTCCCTTGCAGGGCTCGTAGACCTCTTCGAACTGCAGATCGTTGGTGAGCAGATAGCAGAGGCCCTGGCCATGACGATTTTCCCGGACCACGAACATATAGCGATGGGCGCAAACTAATACCTGAGAGGATCAGGCGAATTGCAGGGAGAAAAAAAAATTAAGGATTAGAGAACTTAAACAAAAGATATACATATATTAAAAATGTGATCTGGGATGGAGGATTAATGGATATTTTTACATTATATTCTTAAAGTTTCATGGAATGTGAACATTAAAAAAAAGGAAACCAGTTTCCACACGCCAAGGTTTGTATTCACTAAATGATAAAGACAGTAGATTTGCAATAAATTAAAAAATGCCAAATATAAAATATTTTTAATTACTAAAAAAAAAACACTCAGAGGGAAAGTATTTTGAAAAACTTCATGATCCTTTAAAACATATTTATTAATTATTTATTTATTTGACCCAGTAGGGAAAATAAGATACTATCCGTCAGCTCTCTCTCGCCCACAAGCCTTCCAATATCGCTGGGAGCCTCTCTCGGTGGCAGTTGCAAATCAGTTCTCCTGCGCGCCGAGCAGAATAGTGATGCAGATTCGACCGAAAACATCGATGTTGATGGTCGTCGCTGTTGGCAAAATATAACATCGATGCATTGCTTAACTTTGGGATTAAAAATACATCGAAAAACATCAGAAAACATCGAAGAGAGAAACCTCGATTACTCCACCATGCACGGGAGAGGACGAATCGGTAAATTTTACCACCCCATTTGTTTTCCACCATGCACGGGAATGGACGAATCGGTAAAATTACCGGTTCGTAAAATTACCGGTTCGTCCATTCCCGTGCACGGTGGATTAATAGGGGTGACCTAGCTGCATGGTGTTAAAAAATGGGGTGGGGTTGTCACAATCAAGGCTTAGTGATGCAACATCGAACATTAAACATCGATGTTTTCGGCATCACTAAGCAGAACGGGCAAAAAAAAAAGCATCTCCAAGCGAAAAGTATAAATGTGCGGAAAAATATGGCAAGACGGCGGAAAACAACGTGCCCCAATAGTGAAAAGTGTTAGTGAAGTGGGGAAAAGTCCTGGAAAAGCCCCAAATCCGAAAGCCGCGCCGCTGTCGTGTTTTAATGAATGTATTCTGTGTTTCACAGCCATGATCCGCGCGTTTTTCTTATTTGGCTGATTTATTTGGTTCTTTTTCTTATGTGCTATAGCAAGAAATGTGTGTGTGCCGAACCTTTCGAAAATTATAAGGTTTTTCCTTGGTTTTTTACGTGCTAGAAGGTTTTCTTTGCAATCTTTGCAGGTGTGCTGTCAGCCACGAATTCGCCGTTGCGATCTGCAGCAACAACAATATGAACGGGTGAGTGAGACAAAACACTTTTCTTGATTCTCTTATCCTCGTTTTTCCCCTGTTTCGCGCGCGCTTTTTTTCGCTCTCCTTTCCTTGACTATCTACTGTCTTTCGCAACAGAGAGTGGATGTGGATTCTAAGAGCGAGAGAGCCGCTTGAGGAATACAATACACTCTTGCGGGTGGCAATTTTGGCATTGGGAAAGCTTTGTTTAGCTTTTTATTCTTAGCAATTTGTAAATTTGTGAATACAAAAAAACTACAAGGGTTTACAAGGTTTAGAAATGTGATTGTATGTATTAATATTTATGTACATATATATGTATGTACATATGTATATTTGTACTGCAAAATAAAAGAATACTCACCTTGCCACCGGATCCATTGGCCTGCAGGGGACTCGATCGAACTGTTACACCCATCCACTGACCCTCCTTTATCTCGTCATCTGAGGGCGGCGACAGGATTTCGCTATCGAAGGCTGAGCGTATAACGGTAACGCAGAGCGAGAGTTGGTGGTCGCGGCAGAGGGCGTGTGAGAAAGAGAGTGCAGAGAGAGGGAGAGAGACGGAGAGATACCAATGTTAGAAATTGCTAATAAGAAGATGCAATAACTTGTGATTCTGTATGTGTGTGTGTGTGTGTTTTGCATTTGGCTATGTGTGCGTTTGTGTACAAATGTGTGTGTGTGCGTGTCAGCAACAACAACAATAATAATAATAATTATAATAAACTTTTTTACAACGTCAACAATAACAGTATTTTATAATATATTAAATAACTAAGAATAAGTATGCAATATTAACAACAATATATGTGTGAAACAACAATTATAATAATCAGTAATAATAATCATTCACAAAAATTACATACATACAAATGTACATAAAAATTTATGCACAAAACGGTGGACCCTGGTTGGAAAAAAGGATAACCCAAAAGGTTATTTATAATTTTTTATTTATTTTATTATTTGATACAAATTGTGGTTAAAAATATTATAAGCAATATTTTTTATAATACAGTTTCTTATTGTACATTATTATTAAATATAATAATATAATATTATTTGATAATGTTCAAGAAACCCAAATGAATGGCCAAACCAATTGCTGTACACCCCCTGATGTTTAACACTAAACTGGAAATCGAAAAATAACAACGGTAAAATGCAAATGCAACTCGACGAAGCTGCGACTTCCAGAAACTCCAAACAATTCAATTATTTACAGCTGATTTTCGGTCAACAGCAACCACCACCACAACAACAACAGCAGCACCCAACATGTGCCTTTCTCTGTGTGTGTGTGTAAAGCACATGTGGCGGCAAGTTGCACAAAGAAAATAAAGAGAGTGGGGATTGGGGGGAAAACGAAATTTTGTTGATTAAACGAAGCATGAAACGAAGCAAAAGAGCAAGAAAACAAAAAATGGAAAGCGCAGCCGCGAAAGAGAGAGCGAGCGAGTGATCGAGAGAGAGAGAGAGAGAGAGGGAGAGCCGAACGAAATTGATTTAGAATGCATTTTAAAGCATCAAAGTGTTGAAATATGATAAATGATTATTACTCTACCGGAGCAACAGAGATAGCAAGAAAAAGGTGCACAGGAGAAAAAGCATTGAATTAAAATTCTCAACTTGCAAGTTTGCCAAAACAACTTCATATTTTTAGTGCGCAAAAAATGAATTTAAAAACATTTAAAGTCTCTGTGTTAATATAATATTTTCTGCTTAAAATTTTTATTTCTTGATTTTTCCTCTTCATTTTCGGCTGCCTTTGGGGCGTGGGCCGTTCTTGACTGGTTTTTGACGCGTTTGCGGCGTTGCAGTGAAAGTCGCACAGCTGGTCGCACCCGCCCACTGTCCCGCCCCCTTTTTAATACCCCCTCCCCCCTCGAAAAATCACCGTTTTGCCACCATATGAAGTTTTCCCCCTTTTCACGCATTTTTGACATTGACTAAATGGGCAGGGAAAAGAAAAGAAAAACAAATCAGATAAGACAGAAGAATTCTTTAGTCTTGAAGGTGGAATGATGCGAAAAGCGGGTGATGGCTAATGTACCTACAGTAATGCGAACAAACCCCCCATTTTCTCTTTCCCTTTCTTTTTTTGCTTTTGCACTGCTTTTTGCCGCAAAGACGGGAAAAAAACAACTTGCGAGCTATTTGCACTCAAGAATTCGCATATGCGCTGTATTTTTTACAGTTTGCAGTTATTTTTATGCCTCTGCCAACATTTATTTTGCCTTTCGTTCGTACACTGAGCGAGAGTCAATCCAATATCGGTCACGATTTTTGAGAATTTAATACCAAACTCCTACGAGGTTCCTAGCTGAAATATTTTCTGTGAGCAGTATATTATACATACTATAATATATTTTATATTATAATATTAAAATTTCATTTCTATGATGTATTTTTTTTTTTTAAGTTTTGAGAAATTTGTCACGTTCTGGGGCGGCGCCGTTGGCAAAGTTTTTAGCTTAGACCCGCCCCTGTTGTCTTCAACTTCTTGTTCTTCAGGCTGCCACGCTCTGATTGCCAACAAAAAAATAAAATTAAAAAACCAAAGAATTGGAAGACTTGGAGTCAGAAGAAGCAGCAGCTGAAGAAACCCGGTCACCAGAAATGCAAAGGCGACCCAGTTGCATGCAAAAAACGGGGGGCAAACTCGAATTTACATACAAGCGAGGAAATTAAAGGCAAGCCGAACCCAACTATACCCTGGAAAATATGCATTATTACTAAAAAGCCAAAATTATTGGAAAAGGTCATCCTCCAAGTTGGAGATTTTGAGTAGTAAAATTGACCAATTTAGAAAATGTTATAAAAACAGGTTTTCGGTCGCACTAATATCTTAGAACAATTTGAAGATTATGTTGAAGAAATTAAATAAAATCTTGGACATTAGTTAAACCTACAAAAATACTTTTACCTGCGATTTCTCATAGGTAATTTCATTAATACATTTGAAAACCTCAATTTAAACCCCCTACGAGTTCGTAGGACAGGTTGTGGCCCTCTCCTACAGGGTATAAAATGAGGGACCAGCAGCTGCTATATAATTAGTGCTAAATGAGTCGCCAATTGGAGCCGCCAAAAATGCAAAGCCCCGTTTACGGGTGTTATGGGATTTAACAAATGGTTGTGCAAAATTCCAAGAATACGACCAAGCATCTTAAGGGAAATGGGTAACATGTGATGTGATAATACTATAATAAATAGTAAATATACATACATATGTATATAGTTAAGTCCTTGGGGTGCAATCGAAGTGAATGGGAAACGAGGGAACACTTGAAAACGATTGTGTAATAATAATCTTAAGCTCCTTGAATTACCTCATACTAATTATTATTATTGGTTGCATACTACAAGAGGTAGTTGTATTTTCTTATCAAATTGAAATGATAACTGTGAATGGAATTCTAGTTAACAGTTTTTAAAAGCCTGACAATACGCCACTGTATAAATTTTCATTAAAGATTTCTGATATAAAATGTCATATAAATAATAAAAATATGAAATATATATAAAATATTAAAAAGATTACAGAAGTAAGGAATCTTCTTATACATACGTATTTCGCTTTCATTTAAATATCTGTACAAATGTAGGTGACAGTAAATATTAACAACTTTCAAATAAATAGATGTATATTTCTAATTATAATTACAGTTTGCAATTAGTGCGCGCATGCGTGGCGGTTAGGTAAAAGTAATATTAATCATAATACTAAAAAAGAGCTAAAAAGTTAAAGTAAAGAGTGTAACGAAGTAAGCAAAATGGCGGCCTTAGGCATGCGAGCATGACTGTACATTCGGTGATCGCAGATATACATACATAATAAGTTTTGGTTTTTGCAAAATATATATATGATTATATACAATATAGTTGTTATAAGCAATTAGATTTGAGTTTTGTTTTTGGAGAGATGTGTTTCTTGTGCACTGAATCGAGAAAAAATTAAAAATGATTAATGGCGGGTATTAATTGAACGAGAAATCAAACCGTAAGTGAACGAATCAAAAGCGCAAACCCAAAGGAATGGATACTGGTTATAAATAGTATATATATATATAGTATAGATCAAATACTGAATGGGTGTTAGGCGGTTGCGATGAGTCGATCGGTAGATTTTAGTCAGTGGGATGCCGTGGGCAAGACAACAATTAAAGCACCCAAAACCACTTACTCTTATTAGTCTCATATACTCCGCTCGGTGCTAAGTTCGTTCGATTTATCGATTTCGAATGGTAAATATCGAGAAAGGATTTTTAATCAGTTTTTATTGTATTTTTTTTTTTTTTTTTGGTGTTGGTTGGGGGTTAGGTTTCAGTTGCGGTTTCGGTTTCGGTTTCGATTTTCGGTAGCGAAACAATTTATATATATTTCCCAGTTATGCGAATTTCGATTAATTAAAATGGGGGAAGAGAACGTAAAACAAAAACATAAGAAAGAAACAAGAAGAGAAAGAAAGATCAAAATAATTAAAATTAATTAAATTATATGTTGTTGGGTATCTATACAATACTACGGAATATATAACTATATAAATGAGAATATATAACTATATAAAGTGTGCTTATCGACAAATAATCGATATAAACGACGGAACGATCAATCGATATAAGTGGCATCGATTATTTTGAATAATTTTTCGAAAGACCAATTCGAATTTTCACTTTTTCTTACACATCAAATTTATACAATTTGTAGGTAATCGATTTAATCGCTTGAAATATCGATAACAGCATTCGCGCCACACTTACAGCTAAGAAAATAGTTTTAAAATGTTAGATAAAGGTATATTTAGTCACAGGATCTTTGTACAGTATATAATTCTTTGGCAATCGTTTATGTACAACTCAAGGACTAAAGTAAGGATCTGCAAAATTAGGTTCTATCTTCTTGGCACTCTGGTTAGTCACTTGGGAGCTAGGTTTCAGGTATCAGGGGTATGAATATATTCAAATCAGGCCTATAAAACTAAGGTATAGTACTAGGAATATATAACTAAATCAGCCTTCACCAATAACTAGACGTGGGATACACAGGCTTGGAATTGGAAGAGAAGGGAGGTACACAGTTACCAAAAGCTCTTTGGGGGGGATTTAGATTAATCTTTTTTTAATCTATCTTAATTTATTTGATATTTCGCGATAACATGACGATAACACTTACAGCGTCTTCCATCGGTGATCACCTGTTCGCAGTCATCGAAACCTGAGGTTATTGGACACCGCCACAAAGCGCCAGAGTGTGAGGTGTTGGGCTGTCGATTTTGATCAAGGGGAGCTCCCACTAGAATACTAAAAAATAAACATAAAACATTAGTAATGATTATTTAAATACACAAAAAATGTCGCTGTACTAGCTTTCAGTTTTTAAATTTGAAATATTTATCTTTAGTTTAATAATAACATAACAAATATCTAATTACGCTTCTTAATCCGATTTTTTCATGATATTTTTTATAGTTATTGATTTTTTGCCAGATTTAAACACATATTATTATCCCCCTGTTATGTTTTCCCTGCTCTCAAGTTATGTTAGCTTAACACCTCGAGTAAGCCGAGCCCAACCGCAAAATGGACCCAAACATGACCGATCTGCGGTCAGTCGCCACCACGATCTGCTTGTATATCGATTCCCTCTGGCCAACACTAATTGCGGCTCTCCGCTCTTTGCGCTGATAATCGATTTTTTGTGGGTGAGTTTCGGGTACCCAAACGCAGAGTCAGACTCAGACTCAGCGACAATTGCGAGTCGGTTCAATGCACTTTTTGTCTTTTGAGTTTGGGTTTTGTTTTTGGTTGTATTTTCGGTTTTTTGTTTTTTTTTCGGGGCTTGGCCCTGCCAAAATGTAATTACTTGGGGCGATAAACGTGTGCAATGTGGGATGGTTTCCCATGTCTGCACGAAAACTGTGGCTAATGAGCCGGACAGAGGTCCGAGTAGCTGTCGAAATCCCAGCTACTCCCAGGATATGTCGATATAGATTTATGTACAGTGAGTGGAAAATATGGTACATCGAAAAAATAATCTTAACTTAAATACTAAAATTTGTTTTGCATTTTTTATGAACTGCTATCTACATAAACTTAGGGAAAATACGTCTAAAAAAATGTCCAAGATGAATATTTAAAGCCAAGTCTAACTGAAGATACACATTTAAAACCAAGTCTAATTGCAGATGCATGCAAGAAATGGCCAAGAAGCACGCTAAATGGCAACAAAGTGGGGCAGAGGGAGTTGCAGAAAAAATATAGAAAATAAATACAAAAAAAAAGGGAGGAGAAAAAAAGACACGACAAAAACAACACCCACGTTCGGTCGCTTAACGTGTTTAACATGAATGTTCATTATCCTGCAGCCGTAAGCCCGGCCATAACCCGAGGCAACAGCAACAACAGCCGCTTTTGCGACAATAACAGCAACAACTGAAATTGCATGTACGACAACAGCCAAGACACGAAGGCGAGGAGTGGGTTTATGGCAGCCATTAAGTGGCACCTACACACCACAAGAGCGAGGAAAAATCGAAAATAAAAGAAATCTTTAAGTGCCCCGCCGCAACCAGGCAAAACTGGTGGCCAAATCACTAATAACCCAGGCTGAGGCTCAGGCTCGGATGCTGAGTACCACCTACACTTGGGCTTTCAAAAAAATAAAATATATATAAGTAAATGAAAAAAGAAAAAATGAAGTAGGAAAAAAATAAACTAAGAAAAAATTAAACAATAAAAAATAAATAAAGTGTGTAGAAGGAAGTGCAGTTTATGGGCGCGCTGAGAGTTATCGCTTTTGTCGCCTCACAATCGACACATTGTTCCCTGGGGAAGCTACTAAAAATCCAGAGGGATTAAAAGGTTGTTTTTCTGCAGAAGAACAGCAAGATAGAATTCTGGGAACAAATTCGGCAGATTTTTCTTATATTTTTAGGTACAGAAACTAAGAGATTTTTTACCAGAGCTGCAAATATTTATCATCATTTTTATCGAACTAAGAAAATTAAAAACTATACTAACTTTAGCATATTTCAAATTGAATATATCAAATAGTTGATATGTATAAAACTTACTAAATAATAGTTAGTTATAATCTATCCATTATAATCTTAAGAACTATAAATCGATACAAAGTTTGGAATATTAAGTTAGTATATATTTCTAAGTATTATACGTAGGACTCACTTGTATATATAATATTTTATTCAACAAAAGACTTTCTGATATATATGTATATATACAACTTAAATATCTTGTAAATTTTAATCGCTGTCTTCCAAGAACCTGTTGAGCCACAAATTAAGCAAGAAAACTAGATCAGTTCGACTCTCTCTTGCCTCGTTTCCCCTATATATGTGCATATATATATTTGTCTTGTGGTCATTAACGTTGACACTCCGGACAAGCTGGCATTGCAACATAGTCTTGACCTGACCCGAAGCTGAACCCTTGGCCCAAGACCTGACCCTCCTCATTTTCGAGGGTTTTTATGGCCCCCGACTTTGAGGCCCGCTTTTTCTTCACGTTTTCTTGGTTTGTTTGGACTGCTCACTTAGCAGGTGACCGACCAGCTGAACTTCCGCCGCGCAAGGTGAGAGAAACTCCAACTTGGAGAGTGAAAAATATGTATAACAAAAAACAAGAACAACACACATAAATCTGGTCACCAAACGCCGCTGGCCGTAAATCTTTTCACATGGCCCGGAGTCCATAAAACAGTCTTAATGATCTGGAGCTGGGAGTTAGGGAGCTGGAGGGATGGCAAAAGGAGCTGGAGATCTGGAGCTGTGAGCTGTTGGAATTCCAATCCCTTGGGGAGTGGGCGGCCTGCCGCCGACGACTTGCTGCCATTTGATTTTTCGTCGATATCAAAAAATAAAACCAATTCTGGATTCGTTTTTATGGCACTTGCCACTTAGCTTATCAATTAGCAGGGAGACTTAACTTCTCATCAGGAGGAGGCTTCTCAAGAGGGGAGTTTTAATACCCTCAATTATCGAATGCGGAGACTGGGAGAAAGATTTTGCCTAGCTTGAAATGTAAAAATTAAAAACTTAAATTAAAAGAACATTGATATAAGAAAACTGAAAGTTTTACTTGGTATTACTATTTTCCCATATATTATTTAAGCGACTTAAAATCGATTTTGGGACTGAAACCTATTAAAAACCTAGAAAAACTTATGAATTTGCTAGAAATTATCATTTCTCAATGCTTTTAAATTTAACTTTGATAAAGTAATAAAAGAAAGCCTAAAAAATTTAGCTTTTAATCGATTTATAAGAGATTTGGACATAAAAACTTATTGATAACAAAAAAAAAGTGGGAAAGTAAACAAAAAAAGAATTCCCGTAATTAATTTTTTATAGATTTAAAATGTAATTTTAATAACGAAACAAATAAAGCTTTGAATTTGAATACGAATCGATTTAAAATCGATTTTTACATACAAAACTTATGTATAAGTTGGAAATATAACACTTTCGCATTCAAAATATTATTATAAATATAAATAATCATAACACATTTGTAGCATATTTAATTTTTTTTTTACATTTTAATTATTAAATTATATTCAACATTTAAAGGTTAAGAAAGTGGTATAGTTTTTTTCAGTGCACTCCGACTGATTCAATTAAAATCCTATGACGCCGAACTTCTCTGGGAAGTAAAAAGAATCAAGTGGAGGATTGGGTGGCTGGGGATGAGGCAGTGCAGCGATGCACTGGCGACGATGGCTTAGAATGCGTTTAATTAAATTTGAACATTAATTGCCGCTTTAAGGCGTCGCGCGTGTCGCCTCAATTGCTTGAAAAAAAACCCTTTCAAGTGGCCTCAAGCCCTCCTCCCATATGACCCCCTTAAATATCCAAGCCCCCCATTCCCCTGGGCATCTAGAATGCATTCCAAGCACCCGCAGCCTGAAGAGGCTCTTGTGAGGATTTGATTGTTTGATTGGGAGAGGTGGGGGATCCCTCCAACCCTCTTAGAGAAAAAATTTAATAATTACATAAGGAAAGGGGAGAAAAAATACTTTACAAATATAAAGGGCTTAGCTAATAATAATAATAAACTAAATAATAATACAATTTTTAGAAATATAACAAAATTAAGCACTGTTAATACAAAATAACGACCTAAAATTATTTTAAGCAGAAAATAAGACGTACTAGGTATTATTTTGTGTTCTGTCTGATTTTGGCTTTCTTTTTAAGTACTTAAACTAAATCGTAAAATCTAAAATTTATCTTTATTTAAGCAAACAAATTTAAAAAAAAACTTTTTTTTTGCATATTTTTCTCCCAACAAAAATATTTATATCATATTTTCCTTCCAACGTAAGACGACTTTCCACTTGCCTTTTCTTCTATTCATTTTTTTCGATAGCCATCTAAATGGGTTTAACTTGAGAGCTATTTTTGTAACCCCCCAAATTGCATTATTGTCTGGTCTGGCCCCATTCCCCCTAGTCAGCCAGCTGTGTTTGTCTTCGGATATTCGTTCTCATATTGGGTGCCCTGTTTGTGTATCTTATTAGTCATGATTATCACAAGTGTTTCCAAGTGTTTCACCCCCTTTGATACCAGCTCGAATCCCCCAAAAAGATGCTTAAGTGGTGCAGCATCATCGGAACATTCCCATCTCTCCATCTCTCTGCATATTTATTTATTATCGTTTGTCTGCCACAAGAAATTTCAATTCGGTTTCGTGACCCCCGTGAACCCTGTAAATATTTATGGATCCCATGGAGACACAGATGGGAGTAATCCGGTTTCCGGTGAGGAAATGCCGTTCCTATTTCACATTCGCACTTGCCGCACTTTTAGCTCGCAAAACCATCTAATTAGCAAATACTGAGATAAGATTCTCATCTAATGACTCATTTTTCTATGGCCATACTGTTATTTTTACGATTTTTAAACAAATCTGAATCATATGCTAAGTTTTGGTGAATTACTCAGGTTGTTATTCAACTTAAATGCTATAATTTCAGTCGAAAGCTATTAATGCAGTGAAGGAGTCATTTCCGACCCTCTAAAGCATATAAATTCTTGATCAGCATCAACAGCCGAGTCCATCTAGCCATGTCGGGTAGAAAAAAAAATATTACCAATTTTTTTTTAAATTTTATAAGGAGTTACATCGTTAAAATTGCAAAAAACTGGAATGAAAATTGAATTTTTTTAAATAGTAACTGCAGAATGCTGGTTTGTAAAACTAATAAAAACTAGCACAGAAAAGCTTTCCGAATTGGAATTAATGTATTTTTGACTTAGTTATGGCTTTTTGAAACTTTGATTTGTCCAAAAATCTGTCATATATAAATTCGATAAATATCGATTTCCAAAATGCTTTTGGAGCCTTAAAAAGCAGTGAAGAGCCATTTCCGACCCTATAAAGCATATATATTCTTGATCAGCATTAACAGCCAAGTCGATCTAGCTATGTTCAGCACAAATTTTTTTTCTAAAAAATTTTGCAAATTTTTTAAGGGGTTATGTCATTAAAATTTTCAAACGCATTAAAAAAAATATTTTTTTTTTAATTTAAACTGGTTATACAGATTTGTTAACCTAATAAAAACTAGCATAGAAAAGCTTTCCGAATAAAAATTAATGCATTTTTGACTTAGTTATAATGATTTTCATGATTATAAACCCAAAATAATTTTACGCAACATCGATATTACCGATAAACCTCTTGATTTCGCTCAGTGAGCCCTTGGTTATCGCAGAATCTGATATTTGCAAAGCGATTGAGATATTATTTGCCCAGCGGCAGGGCTCTGATTGTGCTGATTGTGCCAAAAGGTGTTGTGTTGTCGCCAGCCCGGCCAGGTGATGTAGCTAGGGGCCTAATTATGCCCGCAGGCCAATCGAGGTTAGGCACGTATTTCTCGTGCTCGAGGAGAGCAAGACTTTTGTATTCGCAGGATACTTCCTGCTGCGAGAAATAGGATGAAGATGAAGGTATCGCAGGATGAAGTGGTTGGAGAGGATACACAAGATGGTGGTTGTGTTTTCGGTGTGTGGTGTTCCTACCTGACGGAGCCTTGTTACCTGTCCGATCGGCATCGACGATAGGCGACATGCGGTGTCGTTTACCTGCAGCTGTCGTTGTCTCTCCGGAGGAGGCTGTTGCCTCAAATTGGAATGCTATTGCCGATTGTTTATTGTTTTTATATGTAGGTATGCATAGTGTACGATGTGTCCACTGACAGGCCGAGCCGAAATTACGAATAGAAATAATACGCACACACAACAACGGAAAGCCACGGAAGCAACGGCATTACCATTGCCTAATTCAATTTGCACATTAAGACGACAACGCGATGACGATTGACACTCGCACCCATGGACTTGTGGATCAATGTCAAAGTCATCCATCAAGTAGTGGAGCGGACTGAGTGGGAATCGAAACTCTGATGGAATTATAGAAATTATACAGAAGTCTGGGGAGAAAAGTTTAACCATAATTAGGTTATTGGTCACTTTTGAATATTAAACTTAGAAAATTATGAGAGAAAAAGCTGTCATTAATAGCAGCAAGAAATCATAAAGGAATAAGTCGAATTGAAACTTTTATGAAGTTATGAAAATTATACAAAATTTGGAACTACATAAAAAAGTATATCAGATACAAATCACGATTCGAAAATTGAAAGAAAATAAACGAATAAATTGGCAGAATGTTGACTTGGGAATTATAATTAGAAGTAAACGGAATTAGTTGGAATTAAAACAAAAAAGCGTAGTAAATTGTATTAAATTAAAGAAATAAGATTAAATAAAGTGATTTAAAGATCCAAATTCGTTAAGATACTTTTATTATTACTTTAACATTAATTATATTTTTATGGTTAATAAATTCCTTTTTAAACATATCTCCCATGACAATTCTACACAATTTTTTTTTCCAAGAATTAATATGATTCCGTGAACTCAGCATTAATGTTTGAATTGGCATTTGCATTCCTTATTCTGTAATGCCTGGCATTCGATTTCATATCTCCCCAAGACACTCCCTTTCAACGCTCCCACTCAGCTCTGCTGGTTATTATTTATACGATATATGTTATATTCGTAACCTAACCCAAGCCCAATATTATAATACCCCCGGGAGATTTGTCACTTCAGAAACTAAGAAAAATACACAACAAAATACATCCGATCCGAGACATACTTCAATAAATTTGTCGGTATTCGGGTTTTCTTTCATTTCTGGCTTAAAATTCAAGACGGGCAGTCACCGAAGGCGCATAATTTGATGGGATTTGGTTAAGTCATCCATTGTTTGGGGAGTTATTTCATTTTTTTTGTTGTTGTTGTTGTTGTTGTAGGCGTGGCATGTCAAGGTGTCGCGGTGACGCGCGTTAGTAGTAAATATATATAAAAAAAAAGCAGTGAGATCTGTTGTCCGAATATGAAGTCATGTCCACAAATGGTAGGGCTTCTCGTTGGTCACCCTTAGGGCTGTTAATCATATTTTTCCAATAATTTTCTATAAGGTATTGGCTGCCATTAGGCCGACATCTGCGGATGTTTCAATTTGCAAAGAAGCCAAAAACAAAAACCGAAAAACCAAATCTAAATCTAAAACCATAATGGGAGGCAGGCACGCGCTTCCGCCGCGGGTCAAGCACATAATATGTCCATTAACAAGACGCCAGAATAGACTAAAACTATATATATATATATATGTATATGTATATATATTAAATGAAAGAAGTGGCTAAGAGTTGTCGGCAAAAGCGCAAAATTCAAAGGCAAATATACCAAATATTCTGATAGCGACCTCTAAAAACTAAAAGATAAGATAGTCTGTAGTCTGAAACTAGATATAATTATGTATTAAGACCCTATATACCATCATAAATAGTTTGGCCAAGCTGAGGCCTATTTCCAGAGCTCCCTCCGAGTTTTTACAAAAAAATATGAGATCATACTAAAATAATAGAACATTGTCTAGTAATTAAATACTAATTACAACTAATTGCAACAAATAATTATAAATAATAGTTACTAGTTTCATTCTGACATAGTATTTTATTTTACTATATTAATTAATATTCCTAATGGGAAACATTTTAATTTGGGCCCTAAAAAAGCACTCTGGGAAAATTGAGCAAACTACGCATTTTGGTCTGCCCAACCTCGCTCCACATTCGATTGGGTCATCGCTCACGGCTCGTTAATTTGGCCAGCAGCTAGCTAAAAAAAATGGGAAATTGATACAGGAAATGCAGCCGAATAACCCCGATCCGATATCTGGGCCTTGTGTTAACTGATAACTCTGCCTAAAAATGAATACAACAAAATATTCGTGCGTTGTACGCGCAGCTGCGGCCGAGCTCTCTGCCAGAGCTCTGATTAATTGTGGGTCAAACACAGATGCATATATATATATATGTAGATATCTGCGCCGATCTACGTGCATATGGTATGCGTCCACTGGAGCGTTAAATTGCCACGGTAGCCGCTCGGCCGCCTACCCATCGCAGCCGCGGAACTAAGCCACTAAACCACCAAAAAAACCGAAAAGCCAAACATCCAAGAAGCACCAAACCCACCAACCATCGATCTATACATCTTTGGACACTTGAAAAAAATGCGTTTACCGTTTACACATTTTTTTAAAATATATTGGAGTTATATGAGTACCTATATTTTATAAAGAATTGTATGGTATATTACATCGCATCTTCAAAGCTTTAAGCAACCTCTGATTTTCTGGCTTTGACACTACAAACTAGTTTATACTTGAACATTTTGGTCGATATTAAGGGATACTTTCGATAAACCAATATCAATAACATCTCTGGTAATTTTCAGTGCACCTGTATGTGCATCCCACCCCATTTTCAAATTTTTTTTTGTTGTGGACGTAACCCAAGTAGCACAAATTGGCCCGCGGCTTTGCAGCTTATCGCGTTTTGTACGAGTATTTTGTTTGTGTTATTATTGGGGAAAAGCGGCCCAGCGGCGGTTTCATTTCCATTTCCTCCCCCAGCAACTCTGCACAGAGTACATTTCCCAAACCATTTCCATTATGAGAATTGATGGCAAGGTCAAGCGGTTGGATCAGCATTCGGAAATTTGTCTCTGGCGCGCATGCGCAGCTTCGAATTTAATCCCCACAGTCATAACTTTTTAATTCGAACGAAGTGTGTTATTTTAATTTAAAATAGTTTTGGAATGTTTATATATATACACATATATATGTATATGTTTTATATTTTCCTTGTTTTATAAATTATTACTATGTAATAGCAATTGGAAATTCCATATAGCGAGGTTGGACTGTTTACCCCCTTTTGACTTTTGGCTGCTCCGCTCATAAATTGTTCATAAACAAATTGTAGTTGGGAGACGACTGGCGAAGGGGGATTGGAAATGGGGAAAAGGGAAGGGGAAAAGAGGTAAAGCGGATGCTTGATTAATTCGATAAACTGAACGATAAATATCGCTTGCCACTAAATGGAAGCAATCCAATTAATTTCTAACAGTTTGAGGGATGTACGAAAGAGGCTAAGAAGTGTGATTTTCGGAATCTTTGATAATCTGTACGATCTAAGTTATAATATTAGGAATCCATTAAATATTTATAAGACTAAATGCAAAAAAAAGATGATTTTGATATGATTGACCTTGCTCCCCAGAAAAGTGAACACTCCAAAGGAAACACTTCCAAAATGAACACTTTCAAAATGTACACTTCCAAAATGAGCACTTGAAATGGAAGTCTCCTAATGGAACTCTCTAAAACATGAACAGTTCCAAATAAGGATGGCAATGGGGAGACAGATAAGGTTTGTATATACATAAGGATGTATGTATGTATGTACATTGAGATATTTGCTTGTACAATGTCCCTATATCTCCTTCTTTATACGGGCGTTGGTCCGTGGTACATTTATGGCACATTTATGGCAATGACATGGCGACAATAAAAGCGTTAACACGCCTATGCCCCAAAAGAGCGGGATAGCTGTAGGAGATGGAGATAGAGATAGAGATATGTAGAGGTAGATGGAAATGGAGGTCGCCAGATAGAGGGAACATTGGCATATTTAAACATAATTTCGTTTTTTATTATCCTTTCATGACAAAGGCGAAGCCGCACCGTAAACAAATACACGCACATCGCCGGCAAGGAGGAGAAGCTGACGATGAAGCAGAGTAGGAATAATAGCGGTCGCTAAGTGGAAGAAGAACCAACAAGGAGGGCCAGGAGAGTCCAGAGTCAAGGTGTGGAAGAGGGAAAAGGGACGAGGGAAAGGTGTGTGTGTGAGTGTGCGGGGAAAAGCCGGCATAGGTAAACAAAACAGTTTGGCTGGCAGGTAAATTACAAACAGCAACAGATGAAGAGGAAGAAAAGGGCCAGGAGCAGTGAGACAAATTATGACCCGGAATACTTCTTTTTAATTTATAATTCTTAAATATTTGTCTTATTCATTTAAATTAAATTGAGGAAATAGATAATTTATTACATATATAAATTTATTTATTTTATTTTTCATTAAATTTAAACAAAAGAAAAACTCCAAATCCGGTTCTCTCAGTGCAGCCGAATGAGTAGAGCTAAAAGGATCAAGAGAAATGCGAGTTGAGGTGGGAGTGGAGAGGATCAAGAAGAGCGGAAGAGAAACGTGCGCATAAATAAACAGACTCCGCTGGCGGTGCAAGCGGGATGGCAGGATTGGGGTCTCCCCCCCCTCCCCCTCCTTTTATTCTTGTTCTTCATAATTTAGTGTTGTTTTTGTCTGGCTTTGAATTTGGATTTGAAATAAATTGTGCAAGGAGAGCCGCTGGTTGACGTGAGGGGCCACACACGGCGAGCAGCTCCTTCCACAGAGAGAGAGAGAGAGAAAAAGGGCATTGGGACGCGGGAGCGTGCCCCCCAAAAATGCGAGTGTGAGAGCAACAGAGATAGAACGAGAAAGAGAAGGGGGCCGATTAGGAAGTTGGGTTTCCTTCACATTTTGACATAATTCCTTCTGGTTGCAGTGGACACTGGTTACAGTCACTGGGTACCTTCTGACTAAACAAATAATACCCATTAAAATATTAATAATGAAAAAATGTTGCTTATAAAATATTCTATATTCCTGAATTCAAAATAGTTTATACATTTTCTTTAACCAAAAATTCTCGTTTAACTAATACACTATACTATAATTATAGTTCGACAGAATTAGTGTTTTCAACCGCACGATACGATTATTCTCTAGAGATTAACCAAGAAGTAAAGTTACTTAGCGATTGACTACCTTATTATCGGTTGCACAATTGGCTTTTATAGTTGATAAGTTATCGATGGGCCTTGGGTTATCGCTCTAATACGTAATAGAACATATAGCGCTCCCAAAAGAGAACGAAGAGTATACTAAGAGAGGCGACACCACTAAAAAATGCGGGCTGTAAAGTCGTATAAATTTTAATTATGTCACCATAAACCAAAATGAAACCGACACAACCCCCATCTCCACCCCACCCTGCGAAAAACAGAAATATAAACAGCAATAAAAACAAAGAGAAACATCCAACAAATTCTGCGTGCGTTGCGTTTAATGTTTTTCTTTATATTTTTTTTTTGGCGCTGGCTTTAGTACATTTTATTTTATTATTTTTTTCTGTTGAGCTTGCTTTGCTTTTTGGTGGTGTGCGCATAAAATTTGCATAAATTACATGCGACGACACTGACAAGTAAATTCACTTTGAAGGCGGGCCCCGCCACGGTCCCCTCGGTTATTGCTTTATTTTTGTCACATTCGGCGACGGTTAGTGCGAGTGCGGTTTTAGGCCATTATGTTAATGAGTTTTAATTGAAGACTCTGGCAATATGAGCACTTTATTTACGGCCTCTCCTCCCGCTGCTCAGTTTTTGGAAAATTTTCAGTTTAATTTTTGGCGGCCTCTCAGCACTTTTGGGGGGTTGGTAAATTATACATTTACAATAATGCGATGACGATCAGCAACATGTTGTTGCGGGTCTTAAATTTCCATATTGAGTGGCCGTCACACATATTCGCTGATTTTTCCATATTGTGTGAGAAACTCAACTCGAACTGTCTGAAGGGAAATTGTTCGTGGGACCTGCATTTAATGCCACCAAAGGGACCACTTACACCAAAGGGAAACGGACCTTTTTGGATGGGAAATCCCTATTTTATTGCTGGTATTATAAAGGTTTATAAACACTCAGTTTTGAGAGTTTGATCAGGATTTTTTTGGGGGACTTGAGACTAATACGATTTGGGTGTTAATAAGGATTTGAAGTTGAACCAGATTTAAGAACCATTGAAAAAAGTTATTATATTGTTGAAATTTCAACATCATTTCTAAAAATATTATAAAATATTGAACAAATTTGCTTACAAATCAGATTTAAGAACCAAGAAAAATAAATTTCTACAACTTTTAAAAAGGTTCAACAACAATGGGAGAATAAGTATTGGAATTAAAAGTAAATTCCACATTAAGCCTTACTGTAACAAGTATTTGTGGAATTGTTAAACTTTCAACAACATTTAAGATCCTCAAACCATTTGGAATTGTTTAATTTTCTACAACATTTAAAACTTTTCAATAATTTTTTGCAATTGCATTTAACTTGTAATACAAATTCCGATTCAAGGAATATGAAATGTTGAAAACAATTACTAATAAAAATAGTTGGCAAAGGCCCGTCGCAACTTGCGAAAAAGGCTCATCTTGCCACGCAGATTCCCAACAATGGCATGCTCCGAGCTTACCTCCAGCCGTCCCAGGTGCCAGTGGAGGGGCATTTTGTTGGCCACGAATCGCTTGGCCAACAGGCAACCCCGTTCCAGGTGCTCCGCCGAGGTGAAGCGCAGCTCCAGGCCGCCGGGAAGCTGACGGAAGTCGGAGAGCGAACAGTAGAATGAAAAGATGACCAACAGATGGTCATCCTCGCCGTCCTGGAAGCCATGAAGGCTCATCCACACTTCTTCTTCCAGGGGCTCCGTTATTTGGGCCTGTTCTAGACCTATATCCACATCGGGATTCTCGGCATCGGTGCTGCTTTCGTTAAGGAACGACAACGATCCTTCCAAAGCCACAGCCATGATATGGAGTTGGGGTGTTTTTTTGTTGATGAAACTGAGTTAGGGTTATAGTTTTTACAGGACAGATTTATCTGTGCCATCTAGGTTCCGGTTTCATTTAAATGTCAGCCTCCTAAGTAATTAAATAGGAACTAACTTTAGATAATTTTAAGAAGATAAAAAATATTCTATACAGTGTCATATGCCATTCGTTTAGCTTCTATGACTCTGTGCTAACTTAAGTGTTAAATTTGTATATTTACATAATACTTTGTAGAGGCATAAACCCGGCCTTATCGTGCCAAATTTGATTGACATTTCACACGTTTTAAATTCTCTTATCGGAAATGCCAAAAAAAAGGAAAGAAAACCCACAGGGAGAGTCAAACAAATAAGCAAAAAGAACTCATAGAGAGTTGGCAGCTGATCAAATACTTGAGAACTACCTAACATGCTCAAAAATACTCGTTTACTCGGATATGTGTATATTTTTCGAAATAATCTGCGGCTTAATTTGTAGCACCGACAAATTTTGTACCCTATGTCATTATGGAGTTATGACACTAGAAAATATACAGGTAAAAGTTAAAATCTTAACTGGATTTTTATATTATATTAAAAACTTTAGCACAATGCTATCGTATGCGTTAAAAGCCACATATGTTCACTAGATAATATCTGCTATCTGATAGATATAGCTCCCTGGTTTTGATTTGTTTCCTTCCCACTTTTCCCCCTCCACTTTGGCTTGCCCCAACCCCTGACTTGGGAAGTGGGTCATGCCTTTTGGGGGCCATGCGGCATAGCTTCTTTCCGATAGCCGCTATCAGCTATTAGCAGAGAGGGCTGATTTTTTGGTAGCGAGCCGATCGAAAATCGAACTTGTAAGTGGGACGACGGGAATGTATACATCTACATATATATATGTACATACATTTATACATGTTCCCAGAGCGGACGCTTGGCAATCATAATTGTTATGTTCGCATCGCTATTGAACTCTAATCCGTATCGCCTCATTTTATGGTCGGACTGGTCGAGAGTTTACTTATTACTATACACGATCGCCGGTTGTTTGTTATTTCGTGAACTCGCCGTTTGTTTGTTGGAAATTCATTGCATCCGGAGGAGGCAATCAATTTGGTATTCGTTTTCGATTCGATTTCGATTTGATTTGATTTGCAGAATACCACCCCGGGGGAAACACTAATGAACAAGATATGGGATTCTTAGGGATTTCATTTTATCAAGTACCAGGAAACGTTTAACGAGTTCTTTGGAACCAAAAGATTATCGCTAGTTCATGAAAAAATACACAATATATTTCATTCGAAAAATTTTTTTTAGCAGAGTTTGTTACATTTTATATATGTACATATATATTTTTTATAGGGTTTCAGCGATAAGCTGGCAAAACTTGGTTGTAGAATCAATGCAAATTCTTATAGCTCGGAAAAATCAATGGAAATTCCAGCAAACAGAGTCGTAAACATTTGCAAGTTCATTAGGTTCACTGACTTTTATGGGTCGCGTTGGATTTGCTTATTTGCAACGCCCACACTTGAATGCGAGGATACTCAGATACACAGATACTCGAGTGCCCAGATACTTAGTTGCTTAGTTTCTCAGATACTCAGATACTTAAATACTAGGAATTCCAATCCTCCACTGTACCCAGATACTCCGCTACTCCAAAACTCGGATATTTAGTTCATGATTTAGTTACTCAGATACTTGGCTATTCAGTTACTTAGATATTTGGATACTCAGATACTCGGATAATCCAATACTCCAATACTCCAATACTCCAACACTCCAATATTCAGATTCTGAGATGTGTGACGAGTACATTCCAAATTCTATGAGATTTGCCCTTTTCTTTTTTTTTATTTTTGAGCTGGCACGTCTGTGTGCATTTTTCTGTTGACTCTGCAAATTGGGGGCGAACCTACAGAACCTCCAACGTGCACTGGCAAAATAAAGGAGTAAGTCAATATGATATTCACACTCCCTGTTCCTAAGACAAGCTATTTTCTTTGTATAAATTTATTTATATTTTTCCCAGCCAGAAAAAACTGTGTAAGGCTTGTTCTCCCATTTAATTATTTTCTCAGTGCCTTTTTATGTAAAGGGCGCGCAGGCGTGGTGGAATCTGATCTCTTTGCATGCTCAATTAACTTTGTGAATTCTTACAGCGAATTTGAGTAGCTTAGGCTCTTTCTGTGGTGCCTTTGCCTGAATTTATGGCTCTGCCACAGCTGTCAGCCTGATGAGCGTCGACATGGCAGGCCGCCAACAGCAACAACCACTACTGGGGACCCACTGAAGCACCACCACTATAGCCACCGACTCAGCCACCGCAACCACCTCATCCTGCTCCCAAAAAAAAAAAAAACAACTTAAATGCAACTACAACTGCTGTTCTGTCCAGGCGAATGCTCGTTAAATGTGCTCAAATTTGAAATTCAAATGCGTTTGCCTGTTGCTGCTGTTGTTAACATTTTCCACAAGTTGAATACAGTAAGAAAAACTCGAATAAAAAATAAATGAGATAGAAAAAATAAGCCAAAAAAAAAAAAACGTTTGAAAACATTACATTAATATCAGAAAGGATTCT
The DNA here is from genome assembly GCA_008042635.1 of Drosophila nikananu. Taxonomy (NCBI): domain Eukaryota; kingdom Metazoa; phylum Arthropoda; class Insecta; order Diptera; family Drosophilidae; genus Drosophila; species Drosophila nikananu. The sequence goes on along the minus strand of VNJV01000923.1, from coordinate 25,749 downwards.
GAATCTTATTTCTTATAATTTTTGGTTCCAGAAATATATAAAAAAATATATGGAAATATATAAAAAAGATTTCAAATTAAATATAAGTTAGTAAAAACAACAATAACAAATCTCAAAACTTATTTAAATTAATAAACATGAAATTCATGATTAACTCGAATAACTCTTTAAGTATTATTCTTCCTTAGTTTCTATGTACTTATAGTTTAAAAAATATTTAAAACTATTCCTAGATTTATTAGCAAATTAAATACTCTTTTTTTGAGTGCCTTGACTGGCTGCTCTGACAATTGGAGTTCCAGTTGCAATTTTGCAGTCGTTGGCGTTGTGTGGCTGCCTGCCTCATCTGCCAGTTGTCAGCGGAAGTGTTGATGAATTTATTTGTCAAAATCGCATTAGGCGGCCCCAGGTACGAATATATATATGTATGTATATATATATATATACGTGTATGTATATAAAGAGCTATAGTAATGAAACCACCACCATTAACCGAGACATTAACATCAAAAGCACCACCACCATCGCCACCCGCACGCAGTCGCAGTCGCAGTCCTGTCACTTTTCTCTTTCTTTGGCGCTGATTGACATTTAAATGCAAACTGTCAGTGGGGTCCATTTGTTTGTTTATTGTTTATTTATTTTGCATTGTTATCGAGAGACCACAATGCCCCTTAATTAATCACAGCTGCAAGCAGTAATGGGTTGAAGTTTGTCCGGCGTACATACCTGCAACGAGTCAAAGTGGAGAAAAAAGTGATTAGTTGATAAGTGGTATCAAATGTGTACTCAAATTAATATAAAATATAATTATGATAATAAATAGCATTAAACATTCCTTTTTGTAGCCAGTCTGAAATCGGTTGAGTTTAAGCCAACTTATGATCAAAAAACCATAGAAGGGTTTGCGATTTTAAAGCAAATTTTTTCAACAAAAATGTAAGGGGTCACATTGTCAAAATTGTGAAAAATTTTCCAAAAATTAGAAATCGAGTTTTGAATGCAGAAACGTTCTCCTAAAGCCAGACTGAAATCGGTTGAGTTTTAGCCAAGTTACGATCGAAAACTCTTTAAAGTTTTAGTGATTTTTAAGCCAAAAATGTACCAATTCAAATTCAAATTATTGTTATTTCTGCCAAGCACCGCTGACCTAAATTATAGTATTTTTGTTCGCAAAGCCACAAAGGAAGCAGCCTTTCGTGATCAGACTGCGGGATACGTATCTCAGGGATGCAGCCCCATTTTCTGGATCTCTCCGTTGGTGTTGCTGGCCAGCAGCTAATTTAAATTCAAATTTAAATTGTTTGCTGTCGCTTTTTTATTGGTAACAACAACAACAACAACAAGGCGAAGGAGCCACAGCAGCCAAAGAGGAAAGAAGACCAAGACAGGCTTAGGAAGCCGCCAGTAAAGTGGTGAAGAAGCTGCGAGAAATAAGCCATGAATGCTAGGAGACTAAATAAAATATTTTACTTACAAATTAAAGTTCTTAAATCAATTTATTTAAGCAAACTTAAATGCCTTAATATATTATAAGAACTTTTTTTTTAAGAAGGAACGAGTTATACAATATTTAATTTCAAGCTTTCAGTTCTTCAAATAAATTTTATCTTAAACATAGCTTTAAAAATTATTACCCCCTGAAAGTTTGAAAATAAATATTTAAAAAATTCTTTTTTATCATTAAAATTCTTCATTACATTTGTAATATTTTGTAAAGTATATTAAGGCATTTCCATTGTGTACATTCATTCACCAAAAAATAAAAATTTTGTACAAATTTCAAAAACTTTATGCTACCAAATAAAGCTCATAAACTGTCTGGAATGTGGCTATATCTATAGATAATACAGGTTGAAGGGCAGCCTGACGATATCAAAGTCATAGCCATGGATAAGATAACAAATAAAAAACCCAAACCATTTTTTTTTAGGTAAAAGTTGAGAATTAAAACTAAGGAAAAACTCAAAAACTTGTATATAATCTAGTATAAAATGTATATATATTTTTTTATTTTTATTTATTTATATACATTTTTTTGTATCTATTTTCTGAGGCAACACTGATCGGCGATCGCTGCGACGATCGAAGTTGCATGTTGCAGATGCACGCCCCGCGATTTGCCAGTTTGGAGTTTACCCTTTCCCCCTTTTTTTTTTGTTTTTTATTTTTGGAAATAAGGCTTAGAGCCTGGCGGCACCCACGCAGCAGCAGCAGCTGCTGCGGCCCACGCAACCGATGGCAGCGCAAATAAATATTATTTATTTATAATATTGCATTGTTTTTCCGCCCACTGACAATGGGAAATGGCAGCCCAGGAGGGAACCGTCAATTAAGAGAGAATAATAAATAAGGAACATCAGCGGGGGGCGGCTGCTCATTAAGGATATATGTTGCACGCTATATCCTATTGTAATTAATGGAAATTAATGCAAATCAAATCTGTCTATAGAGGCTTTAATACAACCCCTAACCTTAGGCTAAAAATATAGAAAAAAATCAAATAAATAAATTGTAGGGTTACAATATTTAATCTAACTTGATAGTTTCTTGAAATATTTGCACATTTTCGGCAGAATATCAACGGCAATTATAGACCAGCGCCTTAACAGCGTTTCCTATATAAACCCGGCCTGGACATAACTTTACCGCCAACCCAACTTGAACCCCCCTTTGGCTTTGCTTTGCTGTAGGAATCGTCGTCATGCATTGCCATTTTTGGTATTTTCAGCCAATTAGCGGCGCAAAGGCTTCAAATGTTAAGTAAAAGCGAAACGAGCTCCTTAGCCTCTCTGCAACTCCGACTGCCGACTACCAACTGGCCGGGCAACTTGCATTTTTAATGGTGCCCGCCACCAGGAGTCAGGCGAAGGCACCAGAAGATGCTTAGCTGAATTCGCTTTGTATTTTTTGTTGTGCCTTGTTAGAGATGACACAACACGCAACGTGACACGAAGAATTATTATTTTTATACCATGTACCGTAGGTACAAAGGTATATTAATTTCGTGCAAATGTATGTAACAGGCAGAAGGAAGCATTTCCGACCCCATAAAGTATATATATTCTTGATCAGCATCAACAGCCTAGTCGATCTAGCCATGTCTGTCTGTCCGTCTGTCCGTCTGTCCGTCTGTGTAAACGCCTAGATCTCAGCAACTATAAGAGCTAGAGTCACCAAATTCGGTATGTAGGTCGGAATGTTTTGCAAGCAGATCAAGTTTGTTTCAGATTTAAAAATTTAAAAATTTAAAAATTAAAATTAAAAATTTAAAAATTATCAGTGTGTTATCTATTTGGCAGCTAGCAACAGGTGCATCCCAAAAACAACAACAAAACTGATGAGCGCAAGAAACTAACTCCCGTGCGCAAAAAAGAGAGGAGGGGTTATCTCTGTCTCTGTCTTGCACACGCAAGTGCATGAGATGGTGGTGGTTTTGCAAAGAGCGAATTTGTTTACATTTCTCTAATAGGCAAAAGTCGCAATAGGCAAAAGCGGCGATATATTTTGGTACATGGTTTATAACAGTCGTTCACGAACGACTGTAGCTTTCTTACTTGTTTGTACAGGAAAAGAAGATGTGTTTGATGGAGTTTAAGATACTTTCGTGCAATTTTAATAGATTTTATTGGCTGGAGATACTAGTTTACTGAGTGAAAGGTAATACTTTGATAAACAAATTTTAATAGGAAATAATAAATAATTACTCTATGATGATTTAAGTACTTTAAAATCATGTATTTAATATCGAGAGCTATGACATTCGAGAAAATATTAACTATAATATCTTTAAATGAATATAATTAGATTTTGGGATGACTTTCTTAGAATTAAAATGTAAAATAAACATATATACAATGCACATGCAATGAAGATATTATTAATAAAATTAATAGTGACTATTACCATGTCTTGGAAACATTTTTAGCTCATTTTAATAATTGTATGCATATTACAATTAATACTCAAGGCCTAGGCCTTGAATCAAACAATAAAATAAACTGAAGCAATCCAGGAAAGCAATTGTTTACTTCAAGGTAAAAATATTATAAATCATAAGGAAAAAATATCGTAACAAAAGGCTAGATATGTCACAGATAACCAGACCCCTTTTTGATACGATAAAAAAGAGACAATGAAGGTTATTTATGATTATAAATATTTGACATTCTTGTGGGGGAAATGTCTAATTTGGTCGGAATATTACTCATTTACGCGATGACTCAGGTTTTGTCCTGGAAACCAGTCATAATAGTAATAATCTCATGTTTATTCCGCACCAACGATAAGATAAGTAAAATGGATCATAGAGATTGCCATCTCTGCACAAATTCCAGTGGAAAATATTTTTATTTCACGAATTATTATTAATAAAAATCAAGTCAAGCCAAAAAATAACCAATTAAATGTTCCATTTAAGTTTAAAATACCCTAAAATCCTGTAAACTACATTTAAAATAAATATATTTAACAAAATAAATTTCTAAGTATTAAAATAAATATTTTTTTAAGTCAGTTTAAGATCACTTTGCCATCGCTGAGCTCGTTAGCGTTGAAGACCGAGGCTCACTTCCAATCAAATGAAATTTATGCGGTTGGCGGCCATAGAGATCGTCCTCCCTTTCGGTTCCTTGTGAGCTTTAATACCCCCCCCCCCCCCNTAATACCCCCCCCCCCCCAGCCCACCATCCCTGTTCCCCTCACCAAATAAGGTCACGCCCGTTTGCAGGACTTTTAATGAAGCCTTAAATGTCATTGATGAAATAACTCGGAGATCGCGGATCGGAGATCGGTGCATCGGGGGCATTGATGCAATCCAAGGCGAACCAAGGCGATCCGATTCGATTGTCGCTGCCTGCTAATTAAAGACAACCATCTAAGGCTCGAAGGCAGCCCGCGGGTTCATCCCTCCCCTCCCCCTCTTTGGCTTTTCCCGCCCCTCGGGTAATTGTCCAGATTTTCCTTTGGGGCGACAGCGAAAGTGATGACGGTCGCCCAGAGCACACACAGAGATTAAATTTATATAGAAACGGTTTTTTTTTATGGAAAAATAGTATACATTTCTTGTTTAATCAGAAAATATATTTAGTTTAAATATTTTTATTTAAGTTTTGTTTTAATTTAAGGATATTTTTGAGAGTTATTTCTGTGAGAAGAACTTAAAAGTAATACATCTTTAGGTAGTTGTGTTTGTAACAATTCTTTACTTCCTAGATCAGTAAATTTAAATATTTTATATTTAATTATAAATATAAGAATATAAATATTTTCCTTTTATGCTTTTGTTTCAAGGATATTTCTTAGTAATTCTCTGCTAAGACAGCTCCTTGTTTACCTCGGAACCCTTTTTTTAAAACCAAGTCTAAGACCATAAATAAAATTTAATTAGAAGACTGTGCCATATATTTTTCCCTATGAAAAGGTCAGGCTTAATGATAATTTGAAGCTTGCAAAATGTCCTAAATATATACAAAAAACTATAGATATATTTTGATGTAATTTCCAGAATTTTTCTTGCAGTGCAATTGCATTTTGTGTGCAGAGTTTTCGAGTGGTTTTCCATCCATCTCGGGGGTGGCTGTTCGCAGACACGCAGTTGGCTAATTGGCTCAGTGGCCTGTGGCTAATGGATGTTGACGCTTCCGTCAGTATCACCCCCTCCCCCACCCCTTCCTGGCTTGGGATTTTCCACTCGATTGGCCACTAACAAAAAGGGAAATTAAACAGTAGCCCCTGGTCAGTTGAGTTTCGGTTTTCGGTTGATTTTTCGCACAGCTGGCCAGGCATAAAAACGCACCAGAAACACACAAAAAATGGGAGGGTTTAAGGGGGCGTTACTCAAATCGAAATCCGATTAATTTTTGGACTTATCACGCCTGCCATCTAATGGTTATACCCTTTCCACTTTTTCAGTTCCTTTCGCGGCCTTGAACGCGCCTTAAATATTTTTTCTTTTGGGTTTTGGTTTTATTTTATGAAAGGAATGCGACTCTGCTGGCTACCAAAAATTAATAAATAAAAAAAGTATAAATAAATGTGGGTTTAAGGCATACGAAGAAGGTGGAAAAGGGAAGGCCAAAGAGAGTGCCCCGCCCAAAATTATAAAGAATATTTTAAAAAGTATACATATATGAGAAAAAACTTGCAACGAAGGTAGAACAGAGGAAATGAGGGTCAAAAAGATACAGCTAAAAGTTGGCCAAAAATCTTTGCTGTGAAAAAATCTCCACAAAAATATAATAATTAGATTTAACAATTTGTATTTATATTTATTTATTTTATGGAATTTTTTCCTGAGAGTTTCCACCAATAAAATTCAAACAGTTTGCAACTTTCTAGATTTATGAGACTGTGGTAATATTTTCCTGAGATATTTCTCCAATAAATACCAAATATATTTTTTATGAACCACTGAAACTGGGATTCTACTTCCCAAAAGTAGTGCCTTTAAATAAATAAAACTGAAAATTCCCTGGAGATCTCCATGCTCTGCCATTTATCCACAAGCGCAGAAAAGTAGTTACGTTTTTAGGGCTATAAGCCCCTCCATAAACCCTCTCCACTCAGCCCGAGATAAGCCTTGATGGACAGGTAAATATATATATATATATATATAAACAGAAATGTCGGGACTCGAGATCGGGAGCAATAACCACAAAGTGACAAGTCAGACAGATAAAAAACGAGAACGCGAGATGCGACCAAGAGGAGAGATAATAAAAAAAGTCTGAAGAAAACGAGGTGAGAAAATGGCTTGATGCATTTCCGTCTACAGTCAGAGCTCCAAATCGAATATGTATGTCGAATGGCTGGATTCCCCTGCATCGCTTTTTTTTCTATTGTTTTTATAGTTTTTTCAAGGCTAAGCCAGCGCGCGATGCAGCCAAGCGGGCAGAAATCCGTTAGCAAAATAAAAAGACAACTACAAAAAAAGAAGCGGCTCGGTGCTCGGTTTCTATTTGTACTTTCCATTTGTGTGTGTTGTCAACAAAACAAAAAATAAAAAAAAATGTAAAAAACCAGCAGCGGCAGCATTTTAGTTCAAGTGCAAGCTGTCATGGGGAAATAGGAGCTAGGAGATCCGGAGATCCGGGAGGAGAGGCTTGGGCATCCCAAGTGGTCGACATCCATCCAATAAAGTAAAATGCTTGCGCAAGTCGCTCTGCAAAACTAAAAACAAAAAAAAACTCAAAAAGTGAAAGAGCTGTGGGGGGAAACCCATGATGATGACGATGGTGATGTGTGATGATGGGGCAGAGAAGGCAGAGAAGGCCGAGGCAGGAGGCCTCGCTCAAGTGGCCAAACAAATTGAAATTGCGGCACGCAAAAACATCAGCCGGACATCTCCTCTCCAGAGCCTCCTTCCAGCCTGCCCTTTCTTATCTTAAAGACACAGGAAAAAATTAACAGTTTGAAGATTTTAAATCGTTTGAAAATACGACAAGAAATATGATATCAAAAATGTATTTTTCTTGAGCCACAATTGAACGTAATTGTATATAAAGATTATGGCAGAGTAATTAAGAATACAACAAAAATAATTTAATGTTCACTTTACTGCTTTACTTTAAATTACTACATATTTTAAATTAATTAATAAGCTGCATAAATATCAGAATTTAAATATTTAAAAGCATAAAATGCACTAAGAATGGGGTTTTCTTCAGTTTAGTAGCATACAGTAGTTGAATTTTAAATAAATTAAAATCTCTGATATTTATAATACGACGGGAGAACTATAAAAATTCCTTGAATTATAAATTCTTTTAAATTTAAATTAATTTAAAAGGTTTATAAAACTAAGATTGGTAATATTTAAAAGCACGAAATGAGCCATTGCTTGATTTTCTCCAATGTCGTATCATATTTTTAGTCCGACTTTTAAGTAAATTAAAATCTCTGATATAAATAGTTACTAAATATTTCAAATATATTAAAAACATAACCTAAAAAACACAATTGTAATATTTAAAAGCTTAAAATGTGCCATAAATTGGGTTTCTCTAAATTTTAAACATACTTTTACGCTGAATGTAAAGTTAATTTAAAATCTCTAATATATTTAACTTATCGGGAGGGCTATAGAAATATCTAAAAATTACTTTAGAATGAATTGAATACCCCAAATATTGTATGAAACACTTTTTGAGGAGATTTCAAGATCCAATTAATCGTCTAATTACGATTTTTCCCCCTTTGGTAAATTCCCAGTGCATTTCTCCGACAGCAGGCATGCACTTCGTCATCATCAGGCTTCATTAGCGTGAGCGGACAGCCAGCACATCGTGATCTGTGATCTGTGTGATCTGTGATCTGCGAGATCGCAGCAGCAGCTGCTCTGCGGCATCAATTGTGGAGGGGATTGGAGGCCGGAGGAGGAAATGAAGACAGGAGACAGCCCTTTGCATTTGGCAGTGCCACTGCCACTGGTCATGAATGTGGTGGCATTCATGACTTGCATCCGCATTGGCCAGGCCTGTTCCGCGGATTGGATGCAATTCGATTCGAGTGGCCATCTGCCAAGGCTCTCTTGCAGGGAAAACCAGTGACCCCATCAGCGGCAAGTGGCAAAAGTTGTGATTGGAAAAAAAGGGGAGGGAAATGCCGGGCCAGGAATGTGAGTGTTCGAAATAGTGACTTAAATGGTCCAAACAAAACACCAGAGTCTCAGGAATAACCAATAAATTGCAGCAGGGTGAAAGGAAAATATGCCAAATGGATGGTTTTAATGGTTTTAATGGTTGGAAAATGTGTAGAAACAATCGAGGAGAATTCCTTATAGAAAAGCTATCAGTTTTTTCAATTGAAATAGGAGTTTGGGTTTAAAAGAACCCATAAAGTGGGCTTAAGTATGTATTATTTTAGTTTAAAGAAATCTTTGTAATATATTATGTTCTTTACTTTAAAAACTGTCTTACAAGTTTCTAAAATTAGTTGGAAATTATATGGTCTTTATATTTCTTTGTCTGTTGAAAATAAAAGCCACAGCAATCTGAAAAATAGCAGCAAACAGCGATCTTGTCCTAAGGCCATGGAAGAGGTTTTTCAGGTCCACAGTGGTTGTGGCTTCTTGCCTGTCCTCAGTACCCCTCGACGACACCTTCAGGTTCCCAAAACAGTCAGGAGAACGGGGAACACAGAGCCCTCTGCAGAGACGGGTTTTCTGGGATCATGTAAATGCTGTTCTGGGCTCTGAAGATTTGGTTTCTTTACACTTCATACGCAGAGAGAAATGGGTGTGTATAGTTTTAGCCAATAGTGTATTATGTATAAAAGTATTATGTGGATTACAATGTCTTTAAGGTCTTTAAAATATGACTTAGGATCTTATTACAAGTGTTTTATCTAATTTAGAGCCCTTAAAGGCTCTTGCAAATTTGTACAAGTCTTTAAATATATTTAAAGTGTGTTTTTATTCATCTTTTTAAAGCCTTCACAAGACTTTTAAACTATTTTAAAGCTTTAACATTTTTTTTTTTAAATCTATTCTAAGACATTTATACATTTTTTAATCTGTTTTAAAGCCTATTAAGCTGTAGCATTTTGTCTAATTACTTTAAAGCTTTAATAATTCTTTTAACACTTTCTTATGCAGTGCAGCCTTGTTGTAAAGTTGTTGAGCAATTTTTAGCAGGCTTTATTTTCAGTGCATTTACGAACAAAACCCGTACTTGTAGCCACATGCAACAATGACAAATTCCAGGGCAAGGTGCCACAATTGCTGCGAGTTCCGGGAACTGGATGGGTGGCGGCGGTCCAAAGTCTCCACAGAATCGAAGACTGAAGACTAAAGACCAAAGGCTGCGGATTGGAAGACTGAAGAAGCAAAGACTGAGCACCGTAGACTGTAGATTCAAAGTCTGCAGATCCCAAAAACCCGTGTAGATCGAAGATCGAAGACCAAAGGCATTTATGCAGATGAGAGTCTCGGCTGGGCTCTCCTGTGATTATCTGGAGGATGCAGTGCTGCGGCAGCCTCGTCCTTCAACCCGGAGAATTAATAAATTGATCACAACAAATTGCTGACAGCTGAGAAGAGTCTGTGCCGCACCCTGCTGCCTCATGTTGTTGCTGCTGCGGCTACATGCCTCATGTTGCTGCTGCTGCTGCGGCAGCAACAAGTTCTCAATCAATGCAACAGGTGCTGGCTAAATGACAGACAATTGCTTTTAGCCAGGGCCACAGCCACAGACCGAGTTCACAGACGGGTTCGCCTCGTGGAATTTTTCTCGTGTGGCTGCCACAAATTACTGGCCGACTGTGACAGCATTGCATGCAAATTGTTCTGGCCACAAGGAACACATCTCAGGGTTGCTGCTCCTGCTTTTCGCTTGCGGCTGATGGCAATCAACGTCAACGTCCCCAAACGAAGCGTTGAAAATGCCAATGAAACGGCAGCAACTCAGGAAAATGCTGAAATCAGTAACAGAAATTTATAGGGCCCAAAAAAATGTAGTAGGAGCTTAAGTAAAATATATAAATCCTAAAAAACTCTTTGAAAAAAATCGTATTTTCTTTAAATTTATATATAACATTTTGTTAATAATTTGTTTATGGTTTTTTATGGCCAGAAAGTCAAAATTTACTAAGTTCCTATAAAAATAACACAAAAAATATAAAAATCTGTTATTGTAAAATTATTAAGCAGTCATAATTTACTTAAATTTATTATTTCAAATTGTTGGGTTATTTTATCTTTATTATTTATGGAAAACAGTTTCGTTTTAGCCCTGGCCAAAAAGGCAGCTGCCGGCCCAAAAAGCGTGGGCAGCCATGCCTCCTGGCATAACTCCATCAGCAAACTAGTTTATATATATATAAAAATATACATTTATACAGATATTCATATGTTTGTAGATATATTTAATAACATTTAGCCTGGCACCACCGGGCGTATGCGTAATGCAAAAACAGTTTGAGGCGAAAAAATATTAATTGGTTTTCCCCCGCAGCCTTTTTTCTAAATTTTTTCCATTTGCCAGAAATCAGCGGGGTGTCTCTGGTACCACACCCCAAAACATGGGGTAAAAACTAAAGAAAATATTTAGGATATTATATAAATACCCAAATAAATTAGTAAACTTAAAGCCATTTTTAATTGCCTAGTTCGGTTTGATTGCCCCGAAAATTACCGAATTAACCGCAAAATAAATTGGATCAATGCACAGCCGATGATGTGTAGATCATGTTGATGGGCCATAAAAAGAATATATATAAAAATAATCCGCCTGGGAATTCACAGAAGAGCAGCCCACAGCTGGCCCCCAAAAGCGGAAAAACTGTTGATGGCTTTTAGCCATTTTTGAAGCCAATTCATTAGCGAAATTGGTTAAGGTTGTTTGTTTTGTTTTTTTAAACAAAAGAAATTCGGTTTAAATTTCGAAATTTTCCAGCTTAATTGAGCGAGCGAATGTGACATAATTTCCCATTTCCATGCTCGGATGCGCTGAAAATAATTTAACTGTGAGATTTTTTCCTAACGGAAGTTCCGCTCTTTCCCCGGAAAAACTCTTGGGTTGGGGGGGAAAATGTGCGATCGGGAACGACCACGACTTTCACTGAAAACTGAAGAAGCGGAACGAGAAACGAAAGCATCCAGAGAAAAGCCAAGAAAACCTCCATGAGAATCATAAAAACGAAACGTGATTTGCTTTTTAACTATGGCCCCACAAAAGAAAAACTCTATTCAAAAAATATATATATATATACAAAAAAAATAAGAGCCAAAAGTAATGAATAAGAAAAAATGAAGGAGGCTTTTCCTCAAGAATAATGAAGTATTTCTTTCAATGGCTTCAAAAGTCTCATAAATTTGATGATGAAAACCGCCCACCAACAGCGAGAAAATGGCAAATGGAAAATCTTTTTTTGGCTTAAATTGCAAGGCAAATTCCTTGGGGGGAAAATGTAAACGAATATTTTTGTGAAAATTAAAAGAAAAGAGAATTTTAAGAGGTTCATTTTAATTTGGTTTTGAAAAGTATTAAGGCATTTTCTGAGAGCTAATAATTTCAGCTTAGCTTAAGCAAGTTTAAGCTAGTTTTTTAAAGATTTAATTTAGGTTTATTATTAAAACATATATTATTTTAAGGACGACAAATAAGCAAACTTTTCTTCAGTTAAGAAGGTAGAACAAAAAAATATTTCAATAAATATTATGGTAGGTAAAATTATTTCTATAAAGTTTATTTGGGAGGTAAAAAGGCAGCACCAACTAAATTTAAAATTTAATTTAATTTAAATCTTTCTTTTCGGTATTAAATAAATATTTTAGGCAATTTTCCAACATACATTTTGTTTTGGTTTCAAACTTCCAGAAACTTATGCTTAACCCCAAGAAGCTTCTGGTTTTCAAGTTACTATTAGGCATGAACCCAGGAAACATCAATCAGGGCAATCGATCAGTTTGGTACTTAACTTTAATTTTTCTTGTTCTTTTTTATCGGTTTTATTATTATTTTGTTTTTTTTGTAAGAACGCCTTTGGCTTAATCGCACCTTTTTCTGGGCTGGGAGAACGCCCCCATTTGGGGCTTGTCTCGAGGGGAATGGAACTGGGAATACGCCCTCTGAAAAAAAGGGAACGACGACGACAACGAGAGGACGGCGTCGAAAAAACAATAACCTTATCAATTAACCCATGGGGAGTTGCAGACCGAAAACCGACACAGAGAGGAGAGATACCACCAGATAAACGTCGCCGTCTTACCTGGAAAGCAAACACAGCCAGGGGAGGCCGAGGGAGCTCAGGGAACTCAGGGAAAAGCGGAAAAAAGCAGGTCTATGGACACCAGTACGGGTAATACAGCTCATAAAGTGTACATAAAGTACATAAAACACGGCGACTACAACATAAACGAGTTGAGGCTGTCACTCGTTTTATGCTGTTAGGTATAATGGCTATTGGGATCAAGTTTCTATATATATTTGAGGGTTTTATAGGTATTTAGAGATTAAGTAGAATTATTGATTACATATATTCTTAGCTTAGGGTTTATATACATTCATAAAATAAAGTTAAAACCTTTTTATATAGTCATTTTATGGTTTTTGGTGTATGTGAAAGAGTTTACCGAAGGCCTGTGATTTATCAACTAATTCCATATCTCTTTTAAGTTTTTAAAATATTTCTAAATTTATGTAAGGTTTATTTTGAATGCTTTAAAGTTAGCAAGAACTTTTTAATAGAAAACGTGCTTATCTCTTAGTGTTAGCTTATAATTCCTGAGCGGTTCTAGCTAACTTTAATGACCTATTCTAAAGATTACTGATTGCTGAGCTATTATTTATTCATTTCCCTCTGTTTTTTTTTGTAATATTTTAAAATGATTTTAGGTCATATTTTCTATTTAAAACCCTTTTTAAACTCATTCTAATGAGTAACTATATTTTTTAAAGAGCATTAAATGCTGGGACTTGACCATTTAACACTTGGTTCTTTCTGGGTCTTGTAGTTGTTTTTGTTGTCTTTTTGGTAAAAGTGCCGGCAGTGCAAGCTTGTCAACATCGATGTGTATGTGAAGTGTGTGTGGAGTGTGTTCATAGCTACGAGTCTATAGACGAGTTTGTGTTCATTCTTATCAAGAGTTGTGTCGCCATCGCAGTTTTCGATTTTGGCGCCCACACGCAGTCGTCGTTGCCGCAGAAGTTGAAGTTGAAGTTGAAGTTGCCCCAAGTCGAAGCTGAAGTCGAAGCTAAAGTCGATGCTAAGCTAAAGCCAAGCCTGGGTGTTGGAAGTTGCAGCTGAGAAACCGAAACCGAAACCGAAGCCCAAGTTGAAGCCTTTCGAGCCAAGTCAAAATTCGTCAAGCAAACATGGCACAACAACGCCCACGTGTCAAACACACAATGTGTGTGTGTGTGAGTGGCAGGGTGGGCGTGGCAAGTTGATTTGCCTCGTCAGGATTTGCATTTTGAGCAAAAATCAGATACAATTCTGGCAGGAAAATACCGAAAATTAAAAATGTAGGGTGTTTTACTATTTGCAAAAACCATATAATAATTTTTAAAATAATGGTCGAGGTTCTTACAAGATTTGTAATACTTTTAAAATATAATACTCAATATTTGTAAATAATATCAAAATAAATGAAGAAAATTAAATACATAAATTAGAACACAAAATGAATGCACAAAATATATTGTCAAAGTGTTTTCTAATTCATTGAACTCTTTTTAACATATTTAATATATTTATAATAATAACTACCTAATATTTAGTGTAATACATTTAAGGTTTTACTTATTAAAAAACTGAAATTAAATAAAATTAAATTTTTTTAAACTTTAAAAACCAGTTTTATCCCCTCTATAAATTGTTAAAAACGTTAAATTTCATAAAAAGAGTTGTTAAATACTTTTCAAGCCCAACTATTATTTTTTTGTTTAGGAAATATATATATATATTTTTCTAAGTGGTTAGCCAGGGACGTTGGGCGGCCAACAGAGACGTCTCAAAAGTGGGCGACAAGGGGAGGAGATGGCATTTTCAGGGCGGGGGAAAACTTCAACTGAACAAATCTAATCAATCCTCAGAGTGCCCGCCGCTGCCTCGCTTTTTTCCGTTTGTTTTCCTATATCTTCCGATGATTTTCCAACACCAAACTGATGAACTGCCAACATCTGTTGCATGGCAACATCCCGGCAGAGGCACCAAAACTCTAAGTAAAAACAAAATAAATAATCATAATAAATAAACGAGCCACGAAAATCTCACAGCAGCATGTGAAAAAAGAAGATCCAGGGGAAAATGCAGGGAAAGGCGCCGGGGGAAAGTGGGAAAAAACCCAGGGGGTAGGGGAAATGCTATCGTGAGGCAGTTGCAACCAAATTGCGCGAAGCCAACGACGCGTTGACTCTGAGGCCATAATTTGTAGCAAAGAAAAACACAGAGGAAAATTGAAAAATGCCGAGGAAAATGCCGGGAGAAAACAGCGTGAATGTAAACGCTTGATTTGATCGATTTTCCGGTGTCACAACATGAGACTTTAAACAGCCATAAATAAGACTTAAATCATTGGGAAACTTTTTGCCCAACGATTTAACTCTTAAATATTTTTAGATGAAAAATTAATGGGAGCAAAGAGTATTTTTTTAAGCGGAAAAATCATTGTGTAACCTATTTTATGCCAAAGAATAATATAAAGTAAAAATGCCTCAGCTTAAACTGATCAAAGAAATAGTTTAGCTCGTGCAGACTTGCCATAAGAACGCCAAAAGTGATCAATTTTCGATGCGATCTTCATTTCTTCTTTCAAAAAATAAAAAAATGCTGAACAAACTGCCATTCTGATCGGTATTTCGTTACATTCGAGCCAAGAAAGCCCCCAAAAAAAGGGGGGGAATACAGTAAAAAACAACAACAGACAACAAACACTGAGTAAAAGCCGAAACCGAACGAAAACAACTTAAATTACCAGCACGGCGTCAATTTTCATTAGAAACAAGCAACACAGCCACGGACCAGAGCACGATCGCCGAAGACGAGGCAGCAGCCGCCACTGGGACCGGATTTTGCTGGACTCCAGCGGCTTCCCAGGGGCAAGAGGCAAGTGGCAAGAGGGGTCGGGGGTCCGGACCACTTGGAGATGGAGAGCGATCCCAACGCAAAGTTTCAGCTTACTACCAATGCACTGGACGAAAGTATAAAGCCAATTTCTTGGATTAAATATCAAAAACAGGAGATTGAGCCGACAGTCAAAGTTTCTAAACAAATTCTAGAGGTTACAAGTTTATCAAATAATTTTAGAAACCGTCGGTTGTTTTTTTTTTGATAATTTATATATATTTGTTTAATAAAAACGTTTAAAAACTAAATAAAAAACATAAAGACAATGCTCCTTAAGAACTTCTGGAAAACTTCTTCAAATAATTTTCAAAACTTCCTTACAACTTTCTGAAAACGTATTGAAATCTTCAATAAAATTTCTATAAAACAATTTCCAAACTTCTTTAAAACTAGATCAATTCTTTTTTAAAACGTCTGAAAAAATCTTTAAATTTCTTTAAAATTTCTATAAAGCCATCTCTTAAAACTTCCTCAAAATTTTCTTAAAACCTCCTCAAAATTCCCTCAAAACTTCCACAAAACACTTCTAAAACTACTCAAAACTTCCCTAAACCCTGTATAAAATATTTAAAATTAAATTAAATTAATTAAATAATGCGTAAAGATAAATTTTTTATGGCTCTGCATTCCCGCATAGGTAGGAATCGGGAGTATTGGCAAAGCTTCGATCCATCTGCGGCTTTGTTTGGCTGTGGCCTGCTTTGCCTTAACCCCTCCCTGCCCGCTTTTTTTGCCTCCATGGTAACGAGTTTCATTCGCACAATTCTTCTGCTCCCATGGCTTAAGCCCGCGGGGCAGACACACAGAAAATAGCAGAGAAAAGCACGGCATTTGCTCCATAAATCTCACCCAACCCAGGAGCAAGAACCCAGGGTTAATGCCACGAATTCGAATCCGAATCTGAAATCTGAATCTGAATCTGCGTGTCTGTGAATCGAAGATGTGCGATCCCTAGATGTTTGAGGTTTTAGATCTGCGGTCGAGGTCTGGGGCTGTCTCATGTATCTCCGGTTTAACGGCGATTAATAACTGAGGATCTCTGGCACTTTCTCATGCTCCAGATTGGTTGCAAATATCAATCGAGATACCATTAATGTATCTTCTTATTTATTATAATTATTTAGGATTAGGATTAAAGATTTGGGTATTTAATATAATATATATATTATTTAATATTGGTTTGGTTTTAGTCATTGTTTTTTTTTTATTTAAGAACATCATGTATACTTCTCTTCTTAGATTTATTTTTACTCCAAACATCAATTCTTCTACCCTTAAATCTCCTTCTTCACCAAACATCAATTCTTCTACCCTTTTTTTCACTGATTTCCCTGATTTTTAAATGAATAAAACCCCGAAGCACAAATCTTCTGCTGGCAATTCTACAGAAGATTCTACACCCACTGACGAAGGTTTCTCTCTGTAATTAGGCGGTTGCAACCATTTATTGGGTTTCCTAAGGAGTTCCTTTACACCGAAACACAAATCTTGTGCTGCCAATTCTGCGGAAGATTCGGCACCCACTGAAGATTCTCTCCATCATTATGCGGTTGCGACAATTTGTTGGGGTTCCCGAGGAGTTCCTTCAGTTGCAGGGAAGAAACGCTTGTCGTATTTCGATTCTTATTGATTTATCGTGGCTTATAGGGACACAACTCTTTAGAGTGGGCTCTTCTCCTGCTCACCCCAAGGCGTGGGCTCTTTCAAAATCTTCGTGAGCGTTTGATTTTTCCAGTTTCTTCTATTTTTTTTTTTTTTTTGCAACTAACCCACGCTGTTTTTTTTCCTTCTTATTTTGATTCGGATTCAAAATCAGATTCGCTTGCCACGCGGCTCTTCGCGACTCTTCTGGGCGCGATTCTTCTGCGCCAAGCAATTGGCAATAAATCAAGGGACGCCCACACTTATGACAGGGGTTAAGGGGGGAAGTGTGTTAAGAGGAGTGTGTTGGAGTCGAGTGTGTTGGGCATAGAGAGTATGTGTGTGTTTGTGGATCTCATTAGTCGCCGTATTTCTCCAATTTTGTATCTGTATCTCGCGAATCCGCACACACTACACAGCTGCCGCTGCCCAAGGATCGGCTTGCCGCAATCCGCATCGAGTCTTGTTTCCCACACCAAAATGGGCAATTTTGTTGTAGGTTTTTTTTGTTAGTTTCCCCAATTTTTCCCCCAGATATTTTCTATAAATACGCACAACTAACTCTGCCGCCTTCGCAGCGGCGGCGGCTCCCCGGAAAATCAATTGAATTTTCACGCATGTTTATGGCCTGCTCGTCGATTCCATGGTACTGGTGCACTAAGAACTGGCAGAGTATTCAAAAAATATATAGCTTGTAAATTTTATAAATTTCTTTTAAAAATTTAAAAATTTATTATAGTTTATTTCCTTTTTAGATTTAAAAAGAGAGCTGTAAGTTTCTTACATTTGTTTATATATTGTATTACTTATACACTTTTATATTCTTTACATAAGAATAAAATGTATTTTGTTTATTAATTCGTGAGGCAAACAATAAAGTTTCACATTTCACAAATCTTTATCATATAATTTTATTGATTTCTTTTAATAAAACAGGAAATAATTTGGTATTCTCATAATATACTAATACTTATCTTGAGTCTGTTTAAAAATTATATTAAAAAGTATTAACAAATCTTTTAAATAAAGAAATTTAAGATTTATGGTACTATTTAATAATTTTTGGTGCTTTTTTTTCACAGTGTCCTGAGTGGATTTGCTAAAATTGAACAAGTGAACTGTGTTCGTTCTCATGGATTGGATCTTCGGCCGCCCTCCCCAACCTCATCGCCCTCGTCGGTTCTTAACCCCTGTTCTGCCCCCTCGATGCTCAACCCTGCGGCAGCCTTAGAAATAGTTGGGCACTTAATGCCATACGATCGGTTCTGGCTCTCCATAAGATGGATGCCCCTATAGCCCAGGTAAATATAATAGTCGTACCTAAAACTAAAATACATTACATATTTAATACATTTCCTTGAAGATTCGTTTGTATATATCACTATTTTTATTAAAAAAAAGACTGTTAGATAAGCTTCTAAAAGAGACAACAAAAGAATATTTTATATCAATTTTTTAACATTTTATAGATGTAATAATAAAGAGAAAATAGTTTTTAAATTTTAAAGCCATCGAAATATTTGATAAAAATACTTTATATATTTTCTATATTTCATATATTTTCCATCTTTTATTTATACATATCTACTCTTCTGACCCGCATTGTTTGTAGCTTATATTTATTACATATGCATACATGTCGGCCAGCTTACATTGGGCCTTAGCAAGTGTTTTTTGCCCATTTCCTTGTCTGTTAGTTTGGCGCTTTTTTTGCTTTTCGCATTTTGCGTTTTTGGCTTCATTTGTTTATGACGTGGAGGGGGTGTGTATCTGTGTGTGGGTTGGGTGTGTGTACAGACATGAGGAATGGGCTTTTTGGGGCTGGGTTCTCGGTACAGAGAAATACTTAGATACATGGATACATGGGGACCAGTCGCAACAATAATAACCATAAACTGTCGACCAGCCCCAACACTACCCAGCCACCACCCCCAGACACAAGAAAAAAAAAGCCACCCAGTACCCAAAACCCCTACACTTCGCCTTCCCCTTCGCTCCTCGTCTTCGGGCGCCTGTTTGGCGTCTGTTGACCTCATTTCGCCGAAACGAAACGAAATGAAACGAAAAGAAACGTTTTTTTTTTCGTCCCATTCTGCGTTTTTTATTTTGGCGCAAAACCCGCAACACATGGTGGCAGTAAAACACTGGGGAGGAAGATCTACAAGATCTTCAGAATCTACAAAAGAGTATCTACAAGATATCCAAGAGAATCCACACAAGATATCCCAAAGATTTAAAGAGCCAGTCACAGTCAACGAACTGTGTCTTATCTTATCACAAAGCGTGTTCTAGTTTTAACAAGTCTTATGTAAGTGTTTATGAGTGCTAATTAAAAATTATATAATATACATATACACATATAAAGCTGATAAATAAATTCGCAACCTTAATCGAGAGTTCAGCCAATCAATCGATTCGTATCGCAATTTGTACCTCCATTTAAATTAAGGCAAACGAGGGCGTCACGTCGTTGCCCTAATCACGTACCCATATATAGTACATACATATATATCTACACCTGAGTGACATTTTTGTCATTAATAAAACAAATATGGGACAATCGCAGAATGCTAACAAAGGAGCGAAGGGAACGAAGCGAGATGGAAATTCAAGGTTGCATCGCACTGCACTACACTTATCACTTTTTGCCATACAAATAAAATAATAATACAAATGTAAAAATAAAGTGATGCGAATAATAATAATCAGCAACTACTTCTGCTTGTCCCCGGCCTTTACGGAGAATAAACACGCAGAGGCATCCGGTCAGATAATGCAATGTCTCGTTCTTCTTGTTCCGCTTAAGTGCGTCATGAATGCAACGGGATGTCAAGAAATGCACGAGGAACGGAACAAAGCGGAAGGATATTAAGGAAAGTGAAACGGAACGGAAGGGTGAAGGAGCGAAATAAGAGGGCAACGAAACGAACGAAATGGAATGAGAATGCAAGGGAACGCAGTGAATCAGTGGAGAACCGAGTGGATCGCATGGGAATGCACTTATTCATAAACAAATTTAATGAAGCTTTGACTTTAAATGAAACATGTTTATAGTTTGACCTTTTTCTTTATTATTATTTGCCTTTTTTGGTCCATTGGTTTTTTATGCGATATACCTATATTTATGATCATTTCTAAAACGAGCCAACAATTAGCACGTTTGTTAAACAACAAAAATTATTTCAGTATGAGTCAATATTATTTAAGACTAAAATAATCATTTCTTCGACACATATATTTTAGGCAATGAATTTCTAACAATTCTACATTACCAAGCCAGTTACGATTCTTCAGGCTCACTATTTTGTAGCTAGCAAGAGGTTAAAATAATAACTCAACATGTTTCCTTGTATTTTTGTACACTTTTTTTAGTTTAAAAATAAAATATTCTTCAAAAGGATGCACACACACCCAATGTTCCCCAACTATGGTACTTACATTCTTTTCCCAACGTTCCTGATTCCTTCCAAATGACTCACGCGTGAGCCAAGGTAACAGCGACCACACACGACCGCGTGATGGAGCGTAACAGAGATGGAAATACTAGTGTGAGAGTGGGGGACTGTACCTGTACTGGATGACGGACATGACGTTCCCCCCGTCATCAAATCAAAAGCTCCCATGGACATGGAGGGGCACCATCACGGTTTCGGGGAAGCACGGATCGTGCGAGTGAACGTGTAAATGGATTTTTGATTGCAGTGCGGCGGTCTTTGTACCTTTGCCTCATATATACACATATTCTTCTTTCTCTTCCGACCCCATAAACCAAGCTCATGCCCAGCGACAAATGCATGGCTCCTAATTGGGCATGCAGAGCACTTACCGGGTTAAGATATATACATATGACATTGGAGATTGCCCACCGCAAAACCCCAAAGGAAAAAACCAAGCTACGATTGTCCGAAAGTTTATGTTTATATCAATAAGGTTTTAAATTTGTAAATTTCCTTTTTTAAGGCTGCCATTATGTGGCACAATTGGGGGGCTCTAGTATGATGTTGTAGAAAAAAGACTTGCGTAAATTTGAAGACTACAATTTTTAGGAACAAATCTCATATAGGATATCAATTCATTTGTTCCGAAATATAAAATCGGCACCGGTCTGCCAACTCCATGAAAGAATGCCACATTCCACATTGTTTATTGGCTGCCATGACAGCGACAGTTTTATCCTCATTCTTGTACCATTGATGCCAATTCTTCTGCTTTTCACGGACATACTTCTCGATGTTTTGCTGCTCGCTTATAAACTCTTCAAGTTCCTGATCTTCGGTCAATACGTCATCGATTTGGAGGCCATTTTCGACCCACTTCTGTCTCTCCTCAAGAAGCTTCTGCATTACCTCAAAGATTTTCTGCTCCTCAGACTGCGGAAGTATAGCAACGGGTTCAACTATAGCAGGTTTAATCGCCTTGCGATTCCTGAAATGCTCAACACTATCTATCAGCTCCTTGAGGGTTATCCACAGGACGAGGACATGCTGCCTAATCTCCGAGGATCCCCTTTTGTGATCATTCATAATCGCGATGGCCCTCTCCCTCACCAGCTGTAGCTTTTCCATCACTTCTTCGGGCTTATCCGTGGGAATAATCTGCGTTGTCTCTGACGGAGGCTCATTTTTCAACGAGAGGGTGGATTCTCTCTCCGGTAAGATCGGCCTGGGAGGCTGCTGCTGTCTCTCCATCTAGGAGGAGGTGGAAATCTCGATTAGGCCCAAGTGTAATTGCTTTGACCCACTAAGAAGCAAACCCGAACGGAGAGAGGAGAGAAGAGGCTACACTCAGAAAAATATGCCTTAAATGGGTGATGCTTAAATCATTTATTTTGAAATAGAACTTCAGAACTTTAATATCGACTTTATTACTTAAAAATATGTAATGCTCATATTGTTTCCTATTAATAAATTGCATTTCAATTTCTTTTTAAGAAACCCGATCAATGATAAATATCTATTGAGAGCTTTGATAAAATAAAAGGCCTAACAAACAAATATTTTTTGTTGAAT
This sequence comes from Drosophila nikananu, assembly GCA_008042635.1. Classification (NCBI taxonomy): domain Eukaryota; kingdom Metazoa; phylum Arthropoda; class Insecta; order Diptera; family Drosophilidae; genus Drosophila; species Drosophila nikananu. The sequence continues at coordinate 3,532 of VNJV01000923.1, read as the reverse complement.
AGAAAATTTGTGATCTTAAAGTGGTTTTCAAAATGGATCTTGTATTTATATTGTTATATAACTTTTGGATTATATATGTTGAACTATTTTTGTTATATATATTTTTTTTTGCAGTGCCTTTTGGCCGCTAGTCTTGTATTGATTCCAGATTTGTTGTCTGCCCATTTTTATGGCCGCCGACGTCTGGCTCCGTTTTGTCTGCCGAGTTTGGCTCGCAATTCGAAGCAGAGCTCAAGGGGGGTTATAGGGGCATATAGGGGTATATATATGTATATATATATAGACATGGTCACCGACTTGTTAAGGAGGAAGCCTAGTCAGACCGGTGACACCTTTAATGGGGTTGAGCCCCATCAACAGGCAAACGACTCATGACCACCGGGGCAAACTCAACTCAAAAAAAATCCACACATCCCGTTTCGCGAGTGCAAAAAGGGTTAATCATAAACGAAAAGCAGGCAGGCAGTCAGAGGGGTTAAGCAATTCCCCGAAGAAAGACAAACATTTTGTCTGTTCTCCCCCATTCGTCTTCAGGCTATCTCAAGCTGATAGCAGAAGACTCATAAAAATGAGGCGAAAAAACGTGATAAGCGAGTCACAAATATTTGCAAAAAATGAAATAAAATAAAATAAACAAATAAAATAAATAAAAGACAATTGTAAACATACAAATAATAAACGTCCCCGCCAAGAACTCATTTTATGTCCTATCGTTAAGCAAAAAGGTTGGACTTTATCTGCGTTAAATGTTAAAGTAAAAAGCGTTAAAATGTAGGTAAAAATTTTAAAATTATTTATTATGCACTGGTTAAACGTAAGGAGCTTATAAGAAACTAATTTTGAAATTGAAATAAAGTAGTTTTCTTAAAACTATATGGATTGTAGAGATTTTCAGCCAAAAATATATAAATTTTTATAAAAATAATCAAATAAATTTACTTTAAGAAACTTTTTAATAAATAAAAAGAAATTCTTTATATTTATAAAAGCATTTTCATATATATATTGAAATTACTTGTATTTATGTTTAAATTTATAATATTCCAAGTACAATTTCCGGTCTTAACTGCACTTTTCACAGCGATCTCATGCCCTTAACTATTATTTAAGCTCTTTAAGCCTAAGCCCTGGCATCATCTCTCAAAATAATCAATATTCAAACACTTTATGGTAATCCCAGCAGCGACTATATAAAAAATGTATAGAAAAACACGACCCCGAAACAAGTTTCGCGCATTAGCAAGCATCATATGGCGATTGCAATGCAAATTATTATTATTTAAGGTTGTTATTGTTGGTGGCCGGCTGCTGCTGCTGCCGCTGATTAATAACAATCAATGCCAGTCAATTAAAGTTAAAATCGATTTGGCAAATATCAAAACCTGTTTGCTTTCGGGCACCCAAGAGATTCCCAAGAATTTTGTGGAGAGAACAACTTGTTGGCGATTCTTTTTTGGTTACCTCAAATCGCTTCATCACTTCAGCGTTACCCTAAATTTTGTTGTTGGTCCGAAATTTAAGGCAAGAGTCTTTAGGTAGAGTTACGCAGATTAAGAATTCTGGTTTATGGTCAAGAAAAATTGTGGAAAACGAGAGAATATGGATTGGGTATTACCCTTTGTAATAATACTTAAGGTATTATGTATACATTTTCAAAAGATGTTTGTTTATATTTAAATTAGGTGGTCAAGGGCTTCATGCTGTAATTTAGTTCTAAGCATTTTAATAATAAAAACTATATATTTTTAACTATATTTCTTTGATCATAAAAAAAGATAACTACGTGTTTTGGCAATAAAGATACTTTATCTGACCAAGTTCTTTAGCAGTTTGGTTTTTTAAATTGCGTAACTTTCCAACATTCTGCGTTATATCCTAAGATTTATTTTGGCGCCAACTTTGGACTTACCAATTCGTCTTGTTGGGCCAATGGGCCTCGCCAATGGTGTGGGTGGCCACCGAGTATCCGAAGTGCGAGTGCGGGTGCCCGAACTTGACAATGGGCAGCCGCTGCTCGAGGTTGAAGCCGGCGCTGAGCCAGGGCAGGATTAGGCACGTGATAATAAGCGGAATAAGGCGCAGCCTCTTCGAGTGCTGGTGGGACGCGGAGCAAGCCATTTGACTTGTTTTTATTTTTACTTTTATTTCTATATATCTCTTATTCTTTGATCTATGCTTATTTTGGGTGGAAAACGCACGTGCACTGGTCACGGCACCGGCGCGACCTTCAATAAATTCCCGCTGAGAGGGAGAGAGAAAGATCTCGTATCTCCAACAGGTAGTTTTTGCGTATTTTCCACGCTGCAGTTTTCCGTTTTCCTTCGCTGCTTTTGCTCACTCACTCGCGGCACAACAACAAAAAAACTAATAAACCTACTACTACCAACCTATATTATTTTCCTTACTTTTAATTACGTAAACACTTTATTATTGGGCTTTATTGATAAAGATTCGTGATTTCCTAACCGAACTTGGCCGATTGACACGTTACTTCTTTTCCGATGGTAACTACCTTTTCAGAAAAAAAAACTATATTAACGACAAATTGAGAACGTATCTAAAAAAATGCAAATCTATAGTAGATTATTTAAACTCTTCGCTTGGATTTGCCACATTTTTTCGATTATTAAGATAATTTGTTGCACGTCTCACGATTCGGTGGCTCGGTGGCTAAATCTCGATACCGCAACCCTTCGCTTCAACAAAAAAAAACCGTTTGAACTAGTGATGTCGAAAAAGTCGATGTTTTCGACATCAAGGTTTTTCTCGGCGATGTTTTCCGATGTTTTTCGACGATATTCGCTTTTTCCCCGTCAGATTTGGCTTTTTACGTCACGAGTGGATATTCCTATCATCACTAATAATCTCCGAAACACTCATGTTAACATGATTCGAGAGGGAATGAGCGATGTTATTTCATGTGAATTGCGCTCAGAGAGAGCGAGAGCGGGCCGAGCGCCACCGAGCGCCACCGAGCCGACTCAGCCGAACAGGTCGCCGTTTATAGCCGGCCAGGCCCACAATTTTTTAATACATTGGTTTGCCCTTCAATCCTTTTATCAATAATTTGTTTTGTAATCCGGCATTTTCCGTGAATTTGCACAACTAAGTACTCACTATATTTTTATATAAGTCAATTGTCAATTTATTTATTTATTCCTAGTGCGACAAGTTTAAAACTTATATTTATTACACTAGTCACTTATTCGGAATAAAATGCAATGTTAGCAAGACCTGAAGTTGGGGAAAATTAGCGAAGAAAATAATATTTAGCCATTTAAAGTACACATTTCGGTCACCTGGATGGTATATTATGGTTAGTTGTATTGAAAGATTAACAATTACCACCTGCTTAGCCACAGTAGTCCAAGTTTCGTTTTCGAGACAATTTATGTTTTTTTTAAACATGAGCACCCTCCGAAATTATTGTTTAAAAAAAAATAAACTTTTGAATTTATATCCATTTTTTCCATATATTTTTGAGTGCGGCGCATTTGACATTTGACAATATGTAAGAAAAAAGTATAGATAT